>NDXB01007344.1:16889-31244 GCA_002631895.1 Agapornis roseicollis | reverse complement strand
GGCCCGCTTTGGGGATTTTTTTTAAAAAAAAAAAAAAAAGAAAGAAAGGAAACAAGAAACCCACAACAGGTAAAGTTTATGCTATTCCAATTCTACACAAGGCTTTCCACTGCAAAAATTGTTTAGCCATGATGTGTGATAGTAAAATCAATAAAAACACAATGCCTTACTCCAGTAATAATCTTTTCCTACGAAAGCAAATTCAATCATTCTAAGCTTTCCCTGAGACTGTATGTGTGTATAAATTGGTGTCACACTGCAGGTGACACTTCTATCTCCCTGCTCTTAGCTGTGTATTTCATCTCCCCAGATTTTGACAATACTATTTGATCACATTATAAATTGAGTCAATCCACTAGCCAAGAGAACACATGTGTTTAGCTCGAGTAGGCTCACACTGCAATTAGACAAGTGCCAGAGCTAAAGAAGTTGAAGACAGTGTTTGGTTAGAAAACTTTAACTTGCATCTTGAGAATTTATAAAATACAGTCATTTGCAGAATGGCTTACAGTCATTAAGCAGAACAGGCACAGTTTGAATGTAGCTTTTCTGGAGGAAAGTTAAACATATCTGTTGAAGCATTTTGGTTATAATCCTATATTATCATCTACATCTAATATATGCAACATTGTAAATATCACATTCACACAAACACCAATAGCTGGTGGAAAAAAGTGTGAGTTAAATTACTATTTATTGCTAAACTGAGTTTCTAAAGAAACTTGAAGTAAGTGCAAAAATTGTTAGATAAATTTAAGATGCCAAATTCTTTGCTCTCAAAAAATTTCAGTTCAGAATTCAGTCAAGCTAGTACAGAATACACTTGATTATGTGAAAGAGTAAGTATGGTTTGTCACAAAAGAGGTAGAGCATCTGCTGAAGTTCCATTTCTAAAAAGTATCTCCAGAGCTTTATTTTTAAAATGTTATTGTTCACAAACTTTTTGCAGGTCTGAAATGCAAAAGAATGTCGCCAGACTAAAATGAAAAATGGTATTTATAATTTTATAAATATTTTTTCTCTCCGTCTTCTAACCTCTTCTTCAATCAAAACATTTTTTATAGTATAAGATAAGTATATATCTATATGTATATTTTCCCAAAGCACTAAATTCTGTTAATTCAGAACACTCAATGTTGAATTTTACTTATTATTCTAAAACGCATACTTCAGGTGTTGAAATTTAAAAAAACAAACAAAAAAACACCAAAACCAAAAAAACCTAAAAGAAACAACCCAACAAAAAAGCCACCAATTAAAAAAACTCCAAAACCCCAAACCAAGTAGGGTGATTATTGTCTGACAATATGTTTTTCCTTATACACCTCTATAAGAGAGAAACATTAAAGCACTACAATAATGAGTTGGATTTTGAAGTCTGCTCATCTCAAGATGGCCAATTAGTAAAGGAAATGCCATCTTTCTGGAGTTTAAACAGTGATCTGATGATCTACCTAATGAAAGAATCTTGGTTTTAAGGTTATCAGCTTGATCAGTGGGCAGAAGATAGCTGAGAGAGTTGGGGCTTTTCAGCCTGGAGGAGAGAAGGCTGATAGAAGCCTCCCAGTTCCTAAAGAGGGCTACAAGAAGTCTCAAGAGGGACTTTTTACAAAGGCATGTATTGATAGACAAGGGGAATGGCTTTGAACTGAAAGAAAGCAGATTTTAGAATAGAAATAAGGGCAAAGTTCTTCCCTGCGAGGGTGGTGAGACACTGATACAAGTTGCCCAGAAAAACTGTGGCTGCCCCATCCCTGGCAGATTGGATGGGGCTTTGAGCAACCTGTTCTAGTGGAAGGTGTCCCTGGCCATGGCAGGGGGTTGGAACTGGATGATCTTTAAGGTTCCTTCCAACCCAAACCATTCTATCATTCTGTATTGTACATGAATAACAATGGTAATGTATTATGTACATTTCGCATTCAGAAAAGGATCACATCCCAGAGTTTTACTTTAGAAATTCAGAAGTTTCAGAACTGGTTTGACTGAAGGTACATTTGAATAGTCCCACTCAGGAATGCCCAAGCTTATAAATTCTCCTACTTCAGCTGAGTTTGTAAATTCTTGAAAATAAGTAAAAAAAGGTGTTATTCCTCAGGTTTTGTAGATGGAAATCAATAGTCTACAGAAAAATACAACAATATTCAAATGTTCTAAATTACCTGATGAAAAAGCCTGGCCATACCTATTGGCTGTACACTTTCTTAACTATCTCAAAGCCATAATGACACTGGCTATCCAGTTGACATGAAGGCTGTATAATAGGTAAGACAACAGTTTCAATCAATCTAAAATATATTTTGTATATATGTACATATATATGTATATTCTGTATATATTTTGTGTATATACAAAATATATATATGTACATATTATGTGTGTATTTTGTATATATTTTTGTATATATACATTTAGTATGTATACATATATACACAAAATATATATATATTTTGTATATATGTACAAATATATATGTATATTTGTACCATAAATACATGGTACCAATATTTTGTATTGGTACCATATATACGTATGTATATATATAAAACAAAACACTGTTTGCTTTTATTCATACTAGTTAGTTCCTTTCACTCCTTCAAATGAATTTAATCCTTTACCTTAAAGATAGCAGTGCATATGAACTGCTCCAAATTAAAAAATAGAGTGAAGGCAGAGTACTTCAAGTTTGATAGAAAAAGAAAGTGAACCCCATAGACTGTCTTCTTGGTAAAACTGAAACAGTTTTTATGTCATTGATTTCTTTGCTCAGGAGAACTTTCACTTGTTGGTTACTTGCAAAAAGTGGAAACCAAGCAAGGAAGGAAACAAACAAAAAACATAGGGAAAACAAATTTCTAGGTGCTTTGTCTGAGTAAGTTTGGGGGGGGGGTTATATCAAGTACTGTATATTGCTATAGCAATAAGCAGCAGGCATTTTTTAGCAGCATTAATACAAAACATACAGTAGTGTGGGCAGTATTTGATCAGAACATGAGGCTTGTCTTACAGGATGAACTATGGTATCANTGGGGGGGGGGGGGGAAATCTAAGTTAAAGCAAGACTTCTGCTGGAACCTGCAACCTTTTATACTATTTCTCTGTTATTTTTCAATAATGATATTTTCCTAGGATTTTACAAAAGATTTAAACTATTTTCATATATAATTATAATGAAGTCCAGCATATGAAGTCTTGCTTTTAAGGTTATTTGTATGAAATAATTTAAATGAGCAGAATAAATGAATCTGTATACTTTTCCCTCCTACCTTATTTGCTCACTGTTTTCCATCACTAAATATTACCTTTGATTATTTTTGCCCACAACTACATTAAAAAAATAGTTAGGAAGAAGCAGTAAATCTAATTCATATACAAAATATGAACTAAGCACCAAAAAGAAAGTGCCAGATCTTGCAGAGGATAGAATTTCTACATAAATTCAGTCAGAGATTCAGTTCTCCAATGACTTATCTGGATTAGGCTCTTACAGGAGAAATTGTGGAAGAAAGATCCTCTTATATACACTTTCTTCACTTTCTCTGTGCAGGCTACCTATCATGTCAACATCCACAACCATCTAAGGCCATGGAGGCAGACAGAAACATAGAGGAGAAACACTCTAAGCCTTACATCAGACATGCCTCAAGATGATGGCCAACACTGCTGATTGAGTAGTAAATTATTACCCCCTTGAAGCAATGAGGAAATGATGTATATTTTTTGCCCCTGAGGTGTGTTTCTGCAACACAGTGCCTCCCACTCCCATATTGAAGGTTAAACACCAACCTTTGCTTAGGGCTGTGCCCAAAGGCATATTCTACCTTTTAGAAGCAGATTCAGGCTTTTATTTCTGGCCTTACCTGTACACAGCCAGCCAAGATGTTGAGTGGGGAAGAGTGGACACCCTGTTCTCTGTTGTATTTGTGCAAGGCAAAGGCTGACCAGTATTAAGATATAAAATAAGGTTTTTGTTATTGTACACAGTTGTGAGTGAAATGTTGAGGCTTCTGAGACTCTGCATATTTTTGTTGCTGCTTTTACTTCCCCAGAGGTGAGCTGAGCTTTGAATCTCAATGAGGTAGATAAGCAATGCAAACTGGGCTGCTGAAAACTTCCAGTTTGTATGACGTATTTTCTAAGGGATTGTATATTCATTAAAGCTTTCATGATTTGGGCAACGGTCTTTCCATCCTGCTCTGCTTCCTGCAGGTACGCAGTTGTGGAGGCTAAATGTATTTTTGCATCTAATATTTTCCAGTATTCTGTCATATCTAGACTTTTACAATATTCTTTGAGTTTGAACTTGGCTGCTAATGTGCATGTAGTATCTGCATGTAGTACTATATCTCAGGGCCATTATAAAGTGCTGTTACTATATCAGTATGTGGAGAATGCTTCTAGGAGTGTTTGATTAACTCTGTATGTGGCCAAATGAAACTCTAAAATAACGTGAATCCATTCTACCAGCACGATTTATTTCTTAGGGTATTCAGTAAATATTACCTGCTTGACATAATTTTCTACTTCTGTGCTGCATTTCTATACTATATGTATTTTACAGTGCAAAATATGTTTGCCTTTAACTATGAAGCATACATAGACTTCTCACTTGCTTCAGCACTCATTTCATCCTGAAAATTCAGTATCTCTAGGCTACTGCATGCCTTGGGGCAGTCATTTGGAAGTCCTGCATTTTATTATCTTCAGTATCACTAGCAATTTGCTGGATGTCCTGAGTTGGTGTTCACTGAGAGGCAGCAGTGTGAAGGCCATCACCTGATGGAATACCCTGTATTTTCAGTTTGCCTATCTTTAGCAGGCTAAGTTGTCAAACTCTGGGACACTAAATATTTTTCTTAAGGAAATAGGGTGGAGAGGATTTCAGATAACATCATAGCTTCTTATATTAATAATTAAGGAACTTACGGGATACAAATAGATGTGATTAACACTGAAATGAACAACCCAGAGCTTCCTGAAAATGGTTATTAAGTTATAAATGGTTACTAGTGCTCTTTAATTTCTGTTGTAGCAGATTATGTATAGACCCTTCTTTCTTCAGTTGCAGTAATTTCTTTATCTACTTTTATGGTTCAGAATTCTAGCTTAATTATGCCCTAAGATGAGTAGAAGTGTATCAGAGTTTCAGGAGCAACAAAGGTTGCCTCAGGAAAAGCAAAAACATACTACAACCTTTGCCTCAGGAAATTTAAGCTAGTTTTAAATCGAAAAACCACTAGAATGAAATGTACTAACATGATTAGCATGTATCTGGACTCAGTATTGTTTATTCTGTGAGACCCCTTTTTGTTTAATCAATGAGTAATATAACAAATTATAGTAATAATTGTATAATATTATTTTCATTGCGATTTTCAGTTTTAAAAATGTTAATGATCATGTAAAATTCTTCCTTTTGTTGCCTTGATCCTTTCATTATTGGTGATGTCCTCTTCAGGAAAACAGGAATGTTCTTGTCTAGAAATGCTGTACTCAAGTTATCTTTTCTGTTCAAAAATGTCTACCTGACAAAATCAAGTTGTTGGACTGCTGTGATACTCAAGCTTGCAATTTGAAATATTCTGGGAGTGGCAGCTAAAAGAAGTTTGAACAACTGAGTCTGTTGGAGACAACTCCTCATGGCTATGACTGAACCAGCTGAGAAATCCAAAATAAAAGTAAACTCTTCATTAAATTTAAAAAGTGTGCTAATGGGGCCGTTGACTTACGTTGTTTCATTAACAGCTGCTTTTAACTTTTAACGAATGCCTGAGCCACCCTATATGTGAACAGCTGTTGAAGACTTAGTCAGCAGAGCCTAATTGCCTAATAGAAACAAAAGCAATTCAATTCCAGTTTCTGACATAGATGCAAATTCCTTTTCGTTGTATATCATGGGGGAAGTAGAAGTTTTGTAATGTCACTCCAGAACTTTAGGAGGATGTAAAATAGAGGAGAAAGACAGAATAGCAGTGGTATAATAGCAGATAAGAAATCAAAGGTTGGAAAATTCAGAAAGAAGCCATTTTCCTATAGCATACAAGAGCATGCAGATCCACTATCTTGAAACTAATAGAATTACATTAATCTGAAATGAATACAAAAAAGAATCAAAGCTGAGTTTTGAAGCATTTTCTTTGCAGTGGAATACTAGTAGTAGTAGACTAATTTTCCTACTAGTAGAATACCAGTTTATCTTAATGAATCTTGCCTTCACTTTAAGAAACAGGTGTGATTTAGTGTGTCCTAAGGGGGTTTGCTGTGATGGCATGATTCATCAAGTTTTCAGAGATATGCACCTCCACTTTTATGTGCATTAGAAAGTAAAAATCCAATAAAAGAGAGAATTCTAATTATTTCCCCCATCAAGGTCTAATAATGTTATATGCTCCTTCAGCTGTAGGACTGTAATAACTGGACAACATTATCACAAATCTTACAGTAAAAGGGAAAGAATGGAAAAAAAAGTAAACTTCTTCCTGTTGCACCCACCTCTGTTCTTACCTAACATTACAGAATCTACCATCACTGACCTGCTGTGAGATAAATGTCATTCCAGATATAAGAATCAGTATAGATTTGTGAAAGAAGAGCACTGGTTTCCAGTAAGATAAAATTATGAAAAGGCATCAAGACCTGAAGTATGTGTCAGAACCATGTCCTTCGCCCAGTTTACTACACACACCTCTTCTATTTCAGGACATTTCCTTGCTGTTCCACATAAGAAATAACTCCTTCAGAGTCTCACTGTACTCTTCTTTTGCTGTGCTCACCATGTCCCTGGTTTTCATCTCAGATGCTTCCACTCACACTGTTTATACTGTGGCTTCCTTTATTACCTAAAAAGACTCCGACTTTCCCTCATTCATATCTTCTCTCATTATCAGATGTTCCATAAGTGGACATCCTGTGGTTACAGCTTGACAGAGAAAACTATGATCATTCATTCTACGAAATTCCCTAAAATCTGGGGAGTGAGAGCGTAAGAATAGTTATATTTAGTTAGTCACATATTTCCTGGCTAACAAAACCTGAAATGCCAGCAGAACTTTAGAATGGCTCACCAGCTCTTATTGTACATACCATGTAATTATCTCATTGTTAATTAGGATCATTTCTGCATCCATATCTCAGAGAGATGGACCATTCATAGGTGATACACTATGGTTGTTCAGTATTCAAGGAGATGCAAGCAAATAAGCTTATCCCCCTAATATCCTTAGTAGAGAGGATCATGTGGTGTTCTCTTTTCCATAGCAGCAGAAAAGCATGCTTGTGTAGCATGCTGGGGGATTTGCTGGTTTAGTGTGAGGTGTCCTTGTGCAGGGGGTTTGGAACTAGATGCTCTTAAGGTCCTTTCCAACCCTAACTATTCTATAATTCTATGATTCTATCAATACGTTTTTGTTTCTTTGCCACTGAAAGTCCTGGGAGTCTAATCTCCCTCTACACACTGGGAATCCTGAAGCATTAGCGTAGGTTCCAGGAACCTGTGGCTTGGTAGACCAGCCTTGGTCTACCACAGGACAGGAGTTGATTCCCACTCAGGTTGCTGCAGTTGCCAGAGAAATTGTCATTCCTGTCAATTTTGATTAATAATTTCTTAGAAGAATACTGATGGCTACACAATCTTTAAATTCCCCGAGCAGCTGCAGGGCACCTGGGGCACTTTCCTTAGAATTTCAGGTTCTGAAAATACAACTAACTAAATAAAATGTCAGACCTCTTCAGACCAAATGTAAATAAGAGTAAACAAACCCTGCTTTTCACCGAATTTGACAACTCCTTGTACTTCACACTTCCTTCAGCACAGACTACATTTTGGTAGACATAGTCTAGACACCAGTATTTTGACACAAAATCAGTCTTTGATACTCTAAACCTTTGCTCACTTCTTTCTTCATATGTTACCGTACCAGAATAACGAGTTGTTCTTGAACAGAGGTGTATTGTAAACTGGAAGAATTACTGGTGTGTGATAGGGGATTAACAGTCTGAATTAATACAGTGTAAGTTTGTTTTCCAAATATTTCTGTTCCTATTGATCAGTGTTATTTCATTTATTGTCCTTCGTATTACAATTAATAATGGCAAAATACTGTTTTCTACTATACCGCTTGCAACACTTCAATATTTAATCAATTATGATTGATAAATATGAATGCAGTACAGAGCAATCAGCATCAGATGAATTTGTCCCATTCACCCAGTGTTTACAAACAAATTAGTGAAAAAAGAAATGGAACCAGGGTCCCATTCAGGTATTATGTTGTATTGGAACCACCTTTGAATAGATCAGTACTGAAAAGCCAACACTCATGATGAGAAAAAAAAATTAAGTAAACAGTTGTGCTTTCAAATTCTTTTTGGGGGGCAAATTATTTTATCATTAATAGTAAATAAACTCAGTAATGACAATGATTCTTTCACATATTATGAGCATTCCTATCTTTGTTATTTGCAGTTGAAGACATAAATTATTTTTAAAGCAAATTCAATTGTAACCATAATTCCAAAGGGACTTAATTGCTTACTAGAAAACGTTTGATTTGTAAAAAATTGGTGAGTATATAAAATATATAAAATACTAAAATGTCTGACCTACTGATTTTGAACATTTCAGAACTAAATTATTTGCTTTGAACAGTAATTTTCATTTTACATTTGTATGCTAGAAGGCGAGGCTAAGTAACTAAGGTAATTTCTTTTTCCCCCAGACTGAAGGATTTCAGGTTAATTGGAAATGACTGTGGTTTTCTTTTTAAAAATTTCATATGATCTTTTATTTTATTTCACCCAAGCCAATGCTTGGTGGTGGGGTTTTATTATTTGGTTTTTGTTGTTTTTTTTCCTTCAATTCCGGTGATGTAACCACTGAATAAAAATTAATAATTTCACTGCTTAGTGATGTATATCCTATGCTAACAATGTAATTTTATTTCATCAAATGACATAATGTTTTTACTGTAACCTCTAGCTCATATTTATAAAATAGGTAACTTTTCTTAAAAACTCTCTTTTTTGACTGAGAATTTGAAGTTATTTCCTTAGCTATGCTGAATCAATAGATTTCACGTAGCACACTTGACAATTTCAAATAATTCTTGTAACTTACACTCATTCCTTCATGTGTGAATTAAAAATTTTGGATATTTCCCTTTTCAGTTGTTTTGTGCGGGGTTTTGGTTGGGATTTTTTTGGTTTTATTTTCTTTGGTTTGGTTTTGTGGTTCTTGTTTGTTTGCTTGTTTATTCAGCTATTGGAGCTAAGTAACTGAAAGCAAAAGCAAACATTTTTTAACAGATGGATTAAAATAATCTATTTCCCCATTTTTGATTTCTTGTATGTCAGTATTTCATTTGTTCTGTAGTCCTTACAGAATCTTCCCATATAAAGCTATACTTCATATTAAAGAAATAGAAGAACAGAAACGCCCTCTCTGTAGTGTATTCAATGCCAACCAAAAAAAAAAAAAAAAAAAAAAAAAAAAAAAAAGAAAGAAAGAAAGAAAATAAAGCCCTAATTTCTAGATACTGTCATGATCTCAGGCAAAATATTACCTAATTGCCCAAGCAAAAGTACTGATGCCTGCATTCCCAGAATCCCAGAATGTACATATATTTTTAATACAATATCAAGTGCAATACAGCAAGTTTTCTGGTGGAAAAAGACATAACAGTAAAGTCAAGGTTTGTAATAGTTTTTTCTTTTGAATGGAATCTTGTAGTTTCTGCTACAACATTTCAAATATGCCAGAAAGCAATTTGACTTTTAAATGACAACATGCAGAAGGAAAAAACAAACAAACAAACAAACAAAAACAACACAAAACCCCAAAAAACTTCCTACAGGGAAACAGATCTTTTTTGCTAAGTGTAATAGCTTCAGTGGGGTGTTCAGTATATTCGATTTCCCAAAGCAATACACTTAACAAAGAACCTCAAGGGGGAGAAGAATGACCAAGATTATATTAAGCTTTGTGCTTGATATATGGGAAGTTACTTCTAGCTGTGAGGAAGAACAACATGTAGAAGTAGCTTTGTTGTTGCTTTATTTGTTACAGTGCCAAGATTAGAGTTTACTGAGGATTACAGTTCAGTTTGCAAACTAAAGTAATGTCTTATTTGATCTAAAATAAGATCATACTCTGATCAGTTCAAAAGAAAATACAAGTCTTTTTTATATAACTGTGAAATTGCAAAGAGATTTTAGCTTTTGCAAAGACTGCTTCTGAAAAAAATGTTTCTGCTGGTACTGTTTTCTTAGTAGCAATTGACTAAAAGATTTTTGATCAGTCTCCTTAAGAAAAGTAAGTTTGTGCACTACTCCCTGTTTCAAGATGCTAGAATTTTGACTGTACTTAAATTGTAATAACATTAAAATTAATGCACCTAAAATATGCATCTAATTAAATATACTAGTCAGTGAAAGATGAAACTGTGAGAAACTTCGCAAAGTATTTGACTGAGGAGGGGGAGGTATGAAATGCCACTCATAAAATTCTAAGTAAATCTTATCATCTTCAGGACAAGTTGTTTGTAAATAATTTTTGTTAAATCAAAACCAATCAACCAACAAACGAAACAACTCTGGCAAGTATGGAGAAGGAATAGGAATGTGTGAAATAATAAAAAAAAAAACCAAAACAAACACAATATGTAAATAAATAAATAAATAAAGTAAAAAGAGATGATATATGGAAAATAATTAGAAAATTACACAAGTTGAAATTACAGGTTTATTTAGAATATTTTATTCACTGTCTGCAACTTCAATCCATATCCTTCTTGCTGAATTGAAAATATCATTGAGGTGGCTAAATTATGAAAGTAGGCCCCCTTGACTCTACAAAGCATAAACAGGCACCTTCAGAAGGTAATTAATTTTTATTTTTAAATGTTCCAAGTTTCCCTACGGACAACATGTGTCTTTCCATTGAATATGAATGCTGAAGTGAATACAGTCCTAAATTTAGTGAGGTACATAATGTAAAGTTACATTAACCTGTATTCAAATCTGAAATATCAAAGTGTTAGCTCAGAATGACCCAACTCCCTGAGGAAGCTGGGAAGCATGGGGAAAAATCCTTGCATCTAAAAAACAAGTGGAAATAATTGTATGATTAAAGAGGAAAGTGAGTTAGAGGGTATACGATAGCTGTACAGGGTAAAATAACACAGGAAATAAGGCGGAACCTTTTGTTCTTCGTATTACATAACAGGAACAAGGAAATATTCAGTGTAATTGTAGAATAATAAATTTAAAACTCATTATCAGGAAAAAAAAAAAACCTAAGTCCATAATTACAGTCCTAGAAATTAGAGGTGAGAACAAAACAGAGCTTTCTCAATGCTCATGGATGCCACATTATTTTGAGTAAATATTTATATCACTGAACTCTCTGTACTGTAAATCTAAATCCTGTCCTTTTACATTTTAAGACTTTTCCAGGCTTAAATGCTTACATAATTTAAGAAAACATCTTTTGCTCATAGAGAGCCTAATCATTCCAAATACGTGTAACTTAACCCCTGCTGATTATTTCAGAATTTCTTTTTTAAACTGTATTGTTCACACACGACTGCATTCTATTTCAGAAACTTGCTGACCTTTCAGAAACTTTCCTTATAATCAGAAACTGACACTGCCTATCTTCTTTTTCCTTTGTTAGATAAATTTCTGGATCATGGATTTTCACATTAAACATTACTGATGAGCACCACTGGTAGAGCTAAATATGATATGGTCATAAGAATATAAGAAAGGCCACTTTGATTCAAACCAATCACCTAGTTCCATAACAGTGGTAAATACCTGATGTCTAATAAGGAGTTCAAGAACAGGATAAGTATGCCCCTGGTGTTTTTTTCTGGGAAAGAAACTGTATATTTATTTCTGGAATTTTATTTGAATTTTGGTTTTCAATTCCTATTGTAATTTTGAGCAGCCTGCAGGTTTTGAAGGTGCCCAAGAAGTATCTAATGGGGATTGATGACTTCTTTCTCCTTAGATTATAGTCTACAGAATAATAATTTCAGTATTTACTTCCACTGAAATACTTTTGGGTCTCTTTCTTCTCTTTCACAGCCTATAAACCATTATAAACATACTCTCATTGATATAACTGAAAATCAAATATGATTTTATGAATAACATCTCATATTAATAACATCAGCTAAATTATTATAAATATATATAATTATAATTCTATAAATAATATAAATTATATAGACTGTATATATAAAAATATATAATATATATATATAGATAATATAAAGAGCAAATTTAATCTGACATAATTTATTACATCCTTGTCTCGGAGAGACATCAATTTGATAGGTGGACCACTCAGTGGATAAAGAACTGGTTGGATGATCACACACAGAGAGTTGTGGTCAATGGCTCAGTGTCTGGCTTGAGAACAGTAATAAGTGGTGTCCCTCAGGAATCGGAGTTGGGACCAGACTTATTCAACATCTTTGTCGCTGACATAGACAGTGGGATTGAGTGGTCTCTCAGCAAGTTTGGCAATGACACCAAGTTGTGTGGTTTGGTGGATACGCTGGAGGGAAGGAATGCCATCCAGAGGGACCTTGACAGGCTTGTGAGGTGGGCTGATGCCAACCTCATGAAGTTTAACCATGCCAAGTGCAAGGTCCTACACCTGGGTTGGAGCAACCCCAGGCACAGCTACAGGTTGGAAGTTGTGAGTGCTCCATCCCTGGCAGTGTTCAAGGTCAGGTTGGACAGAGCCTTGGGTGGCATGGTTTAGTGTGAGGTGTCCCTGCCCATGGCAGGGGGGTTGGAACTTGATGATCTTAAGGTCCTTTCCAACCCTAACTATTCTATGATTCTATGAGAGAAAGAATTGTCCAGCAGCCCCCAAAGCTGTGGTGCACCCTTGTGTCATCATGTTGAATTGTAGCTAATAGAAGTCAAAACTTAGAGAGGTTTTCCAAGTGACTTGTTTACTGTGTGGATTCTTATTATCATATAACAGACAAAATTAATAACCATTCTCTGCAACTGGGCACCTTATTTTTTCAATGTTTTCAAAAGTATGACTTTGTAAGAAGCAGGAGTTTAAAGTAATTACTCTGACAAAACTTGTATCCACGGTATAATTTTATTTGTACAGTTTAATGATAGAAACATTCTAATCAGTTTCTTTCTTGTTTTCAATTTAAAGTTATCATGAAGTTACATTTTTCCATATATTATTTTCCTCTAAAGAAAGTTCCTGAGAATTCAGTAATAACAACTCTGAGAAATTCGTCAAAGCCCATTGATGTGGTTAATTCTTATATACAATACTGCCAAATTGTTTTGTATGTCTAGAAAATATCACTCTTCCTGTTTACACATTCATTTACTAATCTCAGTTTATGGCTGCAGTTTTGGGCAGTGTGGAAGTGCATGCCATGTATATGCTGCACCTCATGGCCTTTGAAACTTCACTGAGATATGAAGTAATCTAGTTCAGATTCCCTCACAAAGTAGAGAGACCTTCTACTTCAAAGAATCACTTTTTACACTTGAAGCAAAGGACCATCTTTCCCCAATCCACCAGATTCCCATTCCCATTGTACTACTGTCCAATGGACTGCAAAATACGTATTGCATTCCTTTTAAATTGACATTTGATATACCACATGCAGGCTTCTTATACTGATTGCAACATCTAGCACAGTTAGTGAAAAGATTTGTTCACTGATCTGGTATTTTTTAAACCAGTTTTCAATTTCTCAGGAATTGAAGTTTCAACAATCATTTTTGTTTCAGTGCAGAACAAGATTAAATCAAGACCGTCTTAATTTCTTCTGAGCCATGATCAGGGCATTCACCTAAAATATATGAGATTCAAGATTATGTCTTTGCACTGAATTAGGCAGATTACTGATACTATCATCAGCTCTGAAGCTTTTTCTTCCTCTGTGGCATTGACCAGGAGTATCATTCTGATCATTTGAAAGCTTCCAAAAAAAAAGATTCACAAAGATATGTATGTTTTAGTTAAACGTGATTTTCTTCTGTTTATTTGGGTTTGTTTTGGTTTTTTTTTTTAATAATCTGGTATTACCCAAGGAAACACTACACTCCTCTAATGCATCATTCTTAAATACGTGCAGGTTTTAAAGTATGCACCAGCAAAAAATAAGTATTGATTGTTATTTATGTCTTTTGTGCATATAATCAAGACATTAAGCCATAAATTGTGTTGGCAGATTTTGTTTGTATCATAAATAATTTAATTATTTGACTCTGTTTTGCCTGATATAAGTTCAAAGCAATTCCTAATTCATACATGATTACTGTTGCACATCAGCCAAGGCTCACTGGTTTTTTTTTTTTTTT
>NDXB01007344.1:1219-16764 GCA_002631895.1 Agapornis roseicollis | reverse complement strand
TTAACAAGATTTTTTTTATTTTATAAAATTTAAATAAAAAAAAAAAAAAAAAAAAAAAAAAGGAAAAAAAAAAAACAGACAAAATTTTGCTCTCACAAAATTACAGCTGCCTTTGAAAAATATTCAAGAGGAAAGCTTCTTTATGTGCAGTGACAGAGGAGAGGCTTAGATTGGGCGTTTTGACGTTAGGAGGCATCCTGAAGGTGAGAGCTGCTGCTTTAAACAAGCATCAGATCCAAGAAGCAGCCGCTAAACCCACACCCCAAAGGCTACTGGGTGCACTCAAGCCCGAGCAGATTGAGGGGTTACTCCCTCTGCTGGAATAAGTTTGTGATTGCAACAGGTAAGTAAATGTACTCGCATTGCTGAGTTTCCACATACTGGTTAAACCATCCATGTCCACCGCATGCCTACCAATAAAACCAAGTGTTTAATCCATTCACGACAGTGGCTGCTGCCATTTATGCAGACTTCAGCATGTAACTTATGAAGGGCAGGGAGAACAGGAGAAACTCTTGTGCACATTGTTTTCAGTTTTTCTTCTTTTTTTTTTTTTTTTTTTTTTTACTTGATGTCTGAAAGTTGTAGTTATGGTTTCTGACGCAGTCTTCCCCAAACCTTTATAGCATAGAACAAAATGTCAATTAAACTGATGGTGGCTTCTGTCTTGAGTCACACAATTTGTGTTGTTCAGGCTGGTGTGAATAGCTGGATAAAGGATATGAAATACCTGAATTTGGAGGTGTAGAGAGTCATGTGAGAGCTTAAGTACTGGAAGGAACCATCATACACAGGTAGTATTTTGAGTGTTCCTTGTGTCTCAGTATTTGTGATTTTTTGCGCATATTGACAGAACACACATATGAAAAGGAAGGAAGGTAGAGACCAGGAGAACAGAGAAATAGAATAAGAGTGGGATGCCAAAAGCATGGAAATGTGAGCACTACACCCAGAGGAAGAGTTGTGGAAGATGTAGGCTGTCACATTAAAATCTCTGAGGTCATCTTTGTCTAGTAGCAAGGCTAGAAGAGTCCTAATACAGAGTAGAAGACTTCTGATTGAAACTGGAACTTAAAGAAGGACTTTCCATACACATGGCATTTTATAAAAGTTCATTGTTTTCTGAATATAATATGATAAAACATACCAGGTATCTGGTGCTATCTAAGAACTTTCTCTGTCTCATTCCCTTTTCACTGCTTGTTACACTGAGAGTTCACTGATATAATCCCTTATGGAGGGAGGCATCCTCAACTGACATATTAGGGGGGACTAATGTTTGTCACTTGTACCCTCCCACTCCCACTAGCTGCTAATCCAATATAAATGGGGGGTGTCCTTTAAAATGATAGTAGAAACAACAACAAAACAGAAAAATCTCACAATATGAAATGTCTGCAATTTTCAAAATTGTGTGAGACCAAAAATTAAAAAACCTCTCTACTTATTCTCCTTATATTCAGACACATATTGAAAGGAGTAATGAAAAATACAACTAATTTCCTCTACCACCTACTTCCCAGCCAAATCCATTTTCACCTACCTCTCTGATCCATTTGTCCTCACCCTGGTCTTCATTTTTTTCACTTAAATTTGTAGTAATGTCTGTGAGATGAATAATAGAATCATAAAATCAACTGGGTTAGAAAAGTCTTTTAAGATCATTAAGTCCAACCATTACCCCAGGACTGCCAAGACCACCACTAAAATATGTCACTGAGGGCTTCACGTACATATTTTCTGAACACTTGCAGGGATGGTGACTCCACCACTTCCCTGGGCAGCCTGTTCCAATGCCTGATCACCCTCTGTGAAGAATGTTTTTCCTAATACCCAATCTAAATCTCCCCTGGTGCAGCCTGAGGACATTACTTCTTGTCCTATTGCTTGTTATTTGAAAGCAGAGACTGACCCCCATCTCACTACAACCTCCTTTCAGTAGCTGTAAGGAGCAAAAAGGTCCTCCCTGAACCTTCTCTTCTCCAGACTAAACAAGTCTAGTTCCTTCACCCATTCCTCACAAGACTCGTTCCTCAGACCCTTCACGAGCCTTATTGCCCTTTTCTGGACCCGCTTCAGCACCTCAATGTCTTTGAAGTGAGGTGTCTTTACAATGTCTTGTGGTGACTGAGCATAGTATTCAAGGTGTGCCCTCACCAGCAAAGAGTACAAGGGGATGATCACTTCCTTGGCCCTGCTGGCCGCACTACTTCTGATGAAGGCCAGGATGATGTTGGTCTTCTTGGTTGCCTGAGCAAAAGCACACTCATGTTCAGCCTTCAATCAGCACCCCCAGGTCCTTTTCCACCGAGCAACTTTCTGCCACTCTTCCCCAAACCTGGAGATTTGCATGGGGTTGTTGTGGGCCAGATGCAGGACCTGGCACTTTGCCTTGTTTAACCTAAATTCATTAATTACATTGATTTAATACATTGTTTTTCAACAATTTCAGGGGTTCATATTCATCAAGCTGTAATATAATGCTCTGCTACATTACTCAGTCCACCAATATTTGCCCTACTCACTGCAGCATAAACTTTAACAGACTGCACTGATTTCACTTGTAGAAATGTTGGCAAAATGTCAGCTGTTGAATCAACTCAAGTCACTATAAATTCGTATGTTTCTGTATTCATCTGCGTATCAATCACATTTTCACCAAATCAAAGAGTTATATTCATACAATGCCTTTCACAACAATTACTGTTCTATGTAACTGTGCATAGAGTTGGAATTATGGCATGAAAATACATGCTGAAACTATATTCCTTTCAAAATCTTACCTTAACCTGCTTATGCACTTAATAGACATGAATATAAAAAGAGTGCATTTCCCGAGGATAGACAGAAATTATAGTAAGAGATTCATGATGGTTTATGTTACATCAGGAGGTTTTTCACAGTACGTTTCCCATTTCTTCACTACTTGGATTTATTTATTTTCTTTATGAAAATTCTGAGGTCCACAGGAATGTGCTTCTTACTTCCACCTCAGTTTAAACACATTTGTTGTAAATGCCAATACTGAAAGTTAATTGTACTTCTACCTCTAAGTTAGTACAACGGAAGTACTGTTTGTGCTTTCCAGAGAGCACTAATATAATTTTGAAGGGTTCAGTTTATCTATTAGGGGTTTTTTTAAACTGGAATTGCCTTTTATCTGAGATTTTAAAAAATCCTCAAGAAGTAATCTTTACAGGAAACAGACCAGGTGAAGGGTGTGTTAGATACTACTAATTCTCTTCTCTAAACAGCTCTTTACACAACATTTCCAGAAATTACAATGCTCCCAGTTATGGGAAAAAAAAAAAACAAACAAACAAAACAAAACAACACAAACCAAAACCAAAAAACAAAACCAACCAACCAACCAACCAACCAAACCACAAAAAATCTCCAAAAAAAACCCAACACAAAACAAAACAAACAAACCCATATGAAACATAAACACTCAGGACACAAAGCTTTATTTTACAGTAAGTAGAAATCTTCCTTGTGTGATCCCTCTGAAGAGTCCGGAAATATCAGCTGTTGTGTGATATGATATCTTTATTGCAAACTTAGAACTCAAGATAATGCTTCTGTTACTGATAAAGAATGAGGTAATAGGAAACTACATAAGGAATTCCATGAAGAACCTTGAAGAAAATCGAATCTATTAATAAATACATAAGCCCAAATTTATTACTGTACAAATAAATGATCTGTACATAAGTTCTTGCATATTCAGCAGTCTGCTGGTTTAGCATGTATTCATGTACCTACAGGAGATTTGTGAGTTCCAGTTCCTTCCTCTGTCCTCTCTGTGTCATGCTAACATATTAAAGAATTGCACAAGAATTCCCTGATATGTACTGTCATTTGATATCCAGCCTACTTTAAAAATTCATAAGCAGTCAGAAGATAGGACAAATGTCACAGATACAGCTCGAACCATTAACCTGTTACTGTTAAACAAAAACACAGTGTTAGCATTTTATCAACGTTGTAATCATTTTTTTGAGCAGATTGTTTGACAAGCAAGATCATGTACTTTTGTAGCAGTTTGCACCAAGGTCTTAAAAAAACCCTTACAAATTCTAAAACTCTCACATTCCTTTAAGATAGGTTGCTAGTCATTATACTTTCAACTGAGGAGCATATTTACTTTGTATTTCTATGCTAAAATGGCACTTCCAACATTTTTTGTTTGCTAATATGGGCTTATCTCCACCACCAAACTCTGAATTGTCATGTAACTTGGTTGCTTATGTTCCTATTGTCATGAGTAGAACACTACCTAAAGGTAATCAGAGGCATGATCTTGGCTGCAGCTCTTTCAAGTGTAAGCCTTTGCTTATCTGAGAAAAGATCCACTGAAGAAGGCTTTCTCATTTTTCTAGCACAGCTGCATGCATACTTGATCCAGGATATGTTTGTCTTAACAACATGGTTCCCTTCAACACTTTCAATAGTAAGGTATATTTCTAACCCAGTCATCATTTTGTGGAATTAGATTTGAGAGAAACACATATATAACATGGAACACAGTGGCACTCTTTTATCAGCTGCACCTGAAATATTTAATTGTGATGTGATGGTATGTAGAATAAGTTGTGAAAAAAGGTTGTGATAAGTTGTGGTTAAACTAGTGCTGACCGTTTGTCTCTATTAAAGTTACTTGTTCTCCTAATATCAGCAAATGGAACGTTAGCGGCTAGAAGCTACTACTATCAAAAGAACTCAGCAACAGGTCACACAGATGACCAGTAGGTACTTATTTAAAAAAAAAAATAAAAAAAAAATAAAAAGATAAAAAGAATATAGATAGGATTTCGGTTCTTAGACCCTGAAATATTCTTCAAGTTTTTGTCCACAGCATTTACCATATGAAATGTTACCAAAGAAAATATTTTACTATCATGCTTCCTAAAGTTTTGTGAATTCCATCTTTGAATTAGCTCCTAGTTTAAAAATTCCTGCATAACTTTTTTGCCCTTGAGTAATGAGGAAGTAGGGGAAAGAAAAAAAAACCTTAAAAACTTCTTTGATTGTCTAGCACAAGGCCTGAACTTGCTTTGAGGTAATGATAACTGAATCTTTAGAGCATTTACTCAAGAGAACTTTGCTCCTTGAGTTCCTTAGCTAAATAAGATTATTACGTGCTAATGATAGACACCCTTTGTAACAACGATATTTCTTGTAAATTCATTGGTTTTATTAACCGGTTAATTGATTTATAGAGTGTCTGTGCAGGTCACTTAAACTTTGAAAAAGTATTTTGCTGTTCTCCCAGGTGATTGAAGTAATCAAAATAATTTCACAATTTCCCAAACGTTTTAAGGATTTAAAGATTTTGAACTTCCGGTAGGATTATCACATGAGTTATATAAAAAGGGGGGGATTTTTCCCCAGAAAGTCACAGAAACAGTGGACTGCACATGTGGCCAGCTGGAGTGCTTCAGAGCACACAACAGAAGATAGAAGTTGCTGCTAACTGTGGTGTGTGTAAAGGTGCACTGAGGCCGGTTTACTGAGAACATGCTGCCTGCCTTTTTACAGCACCGTGATTAGTTAGCATGGGTCCACCTGCCTACAATACACAACATAGACCGTCCAGGATATCAGGTAAATGTTATTAGCACGAAAGAAGGCTTCAGGAGGAAAGTGCGAATCTTCCGAAAGCTTTCACGTTATTAACAGTAAAAAGAAGCCAGGTAGTGGTTTTAATATAGCACATCTTAACAAACAGCTGCAAGCTAAACCTTGCCTTGTGGTGTCATTTCCCTGAGCACCGTGGGAAGAGGTGCTCTCTGGTGGACGGAAGAAAAAGCTGTTTTGCGAAATCTGCTGTTTCTTCGGTGTACTGGATCCTAACGTGATTTGAAGTTGAAAAGCAGAAAAGAGTGCATTTCCCTCGTGCTAGCCGGCTAAGACAGTGGATCTGAGAGAAGAAGGCTGACCCACTGGGCTGCGCATTCAAAGCGCTCAAACGGAGACTTGTGGATCTGCCCGTCTGGCTCCTATCTAAGCACGTACCGCCTGGTCCACCCCGGTCATGCCAGCTGGAGCACCTCTGCTTTGGTCCCCGAGCACCGAAAGTTCAAAGCCACTTCTTTCCAACCCCCATGTGCCCACAGCCGAGCCGAGACGGCAGACACAGCCCACAGCCTGCTGTCATCCCCTCAGCGGAACACAGCTTCCCTGCTGATCCCGAGCGGTGCTCAGTCAGGACATCGCTGTCTCCGCACTGCAGGCTCCGCGGGAGCGGCAGGAAAGCTCCGCCTCCGGCCGTTCGGGAACAGCCTGATAAAGGCAGGTGCGGACAAGCAGCAGAACCCTAGTTAGAAGCATCTGCTTATGCAGAGAGACCCTGACCCGTCCTTGGCCACCCCATGCAAATCAGCACCTGAGCCAGCCGGCGCTGCCGTGCCGACTGTGGCGGGATAGGACCCTCTCTGCCTCCTGCACCCGTGTCCCGCGGTCCACAGTCTTCGGTCGCGTCTCTGCGAAGGGACAAGGACCTCGCCCCCAAGGACCTCCGAAGAGGCGGGATTTCTCAGGGAAGGGGAAGCAGGATTTTGTTGTGTGGCTTGGAGATGAGGCAGCTATCTGGAGTGGGGTTCCTCCTGGGGCTGATGGCTCTCCCAGTGGCGCTGGGACAGAGAAGCTCGGGAAGCCCTATAAATAGCAATCAGTCTCAAAGCTTTGCCATCGTCTCTTTCAAATGGGATCACGTCAAGGACCCTTATGTCATTACACTCTGGATACTCGTGGCCAGCCTGGCCAAAATCGGTGAGTAAAGTTATATATTAATATGTGCTCTTTCCTTTTCCCTTCTCCCACCCAATGTAAATGAAGAAAGCTTATTATAAGTCCACTGACCCATTTTCAGGGGGTTTACTGTACTCTGTCCTGATTTCCTAATATTGCCCCGCACAGTGCTCAGAAGTGTGATCATCTTCTGTCCCAGTGGGTTACTTAGTTCGTTTTCAGTGCCCAGGACTGTGATTGTGGCATCCACACCTGACTCCTTGAAGCCTTGCATTACTATTGCTCCTGCGAAAATCTTCCTACAGCAATGAAACAGAAATGATTGTTTATACAATGCCTATTTCAATTTATGATATACTAGTGTCTTGATTATGACTGGTTACTATATTAGCTAGTACTGTCAAAAATGTATCCTGTGCACTATGCATATGAACTTAGTCTTCTTCACTTGCAGCGCATTGCTGAATTACTGTAAGAGTGTGGTTTACAGAGGAAGGTGATGTGTATTATTAAACCATCTGATGCAGCTGAAAAAATACAAGCCTTAGAGCACAGAGAATTTTCTTCAAGAAATTGGAATCAGTGAAAAACAGGGACTTTGTCCAACTTCAGTGTAGTTTAAGTGCATTTATATGAATGCTCTAATTCTTATGTTCTGATCTTTTGGCTTTTCTAGAATCAACCTTATATTAATAATGCTGCTGAACTAGAAGAGTCACTGTTTAATTGGAATGTATTTATTAGCTTGATGCTATAGTTTTCAGCTCATTTACATTTGGATCTAAAAACAGACCTCCAGTTTGGCTGACACTCAAACTGTCATTTTCAATTTTCAATAAATCACCTCTAAAATTAGTCTCAACTCAGAAGGTATGATCAGCTGAAAATCCGAAAAATACTTTTCTGTCCTTGTACCATTAATACTCGTTTAGGATACCAGAATCACATTCCATGGATTTTTCATGTCACAAAGAGAATGGAAGATGTAAAAAGGTGTGCTTAGGTATGTTCTGTCTAGAGCATAAACACAGAAAATCTTAGGTGGAAAAATGCTGTCTCCAAATACAATATTTCAAAAATAAGGAAAGAGTTATGTAGAAGTGATACTGTCAAGCACATTTCAGTGATACTGTGTCTTGGGTTTCATGTGTTTAACTATAGATATATAAATAAATATCTGAATCAATGTTGGACTACATCTTTCAAACAGTTTGTATTCAGATGGTTGCTGCATTACTTCGATTACATGAAAACATAGTTTTGGCTTAATTGACTTTTATTGGAGGATTATATCAAGTAGAAAGCTGGGGAAACCACATACAGGAAAAAACAGTGACAACACAGACTCTACAAAATTGTGCTAACTAAGCTAATATACAGGTGGCTTATTTGAACCTACTTTTTGAAATGCTCTTCTAAATAAGTATTTGCCCTTTGTGTTATTAAGGCTTTGCTGTTTTGTACATGTGCCACAGTTGTATAGAGTAACATTATTGCTGCACAATCATATGAGTGCTGTCTTAGAAACCCTATAAAACTATCAGGACAGTTAGATTGTTTTATACTTAAATTTAAATGGCCTGGATTAAGATTAGTTTGGATTAAGATGAGCCAATGTACTGCGAAGTCCTCATCATAAACTCTTGATAAAACACTTATTGCCCTTGGAGTTCAGGAGCTGAATGTTGCTGGTTCTGCACTTCTTCCACAGCTGCACAGGGCATTTCACTTACTAGTAGATAGTATCTATCAACTTCATCATTTTTTTTCCCCAAAGCTGTCAAGCTTTGTTGTTTTCTCTCTTCACATTTGTAATTGCAATCCTATACTACTCTGGACATTGCCTCTGAAGAAGCAATGGACAACTGCTGTATTCCACTTGGAGACAATGAATGCTCCTGCTTTCTCCACTGGTCAGAAATAAAATACAGAAAAGCAGAAATGTATACTCACTGTTTATCAGCTTATTAATGAAGAAAGCATGAAGGTGTTCATATAAGTCAATGAGAGGGAGAAAGGAGGGTGGGGGGAAAGCACAGCTTGTCAGCCTTCTATCTGCCTTGGTATCTCAGTAGTTCTGGAAAGTAGATCAGAAATCTGTCAGATTTTGAATGGCAAAAATCCTATGCCAGTTCAAAGATGTTTTATACGGTAAAAAAGCAGTCAGAAAAGAACTGAGGAAGAAAATTTAGAATATCTGGCATTATATCTCTTGCTTTACTACTTGAAGGAGGCCAAAGGTAGAGTCAAAATGCTGGTGTGTCTTTTGCTGGGAAGGCAGTGTTCCTACCCATGAAAACTCGGTTCTCCATGGCTACAGACTGGGAGAGCTATTTTACTGGTGGATGATAGGGCAATGCATCAGCAAAGGGTGTTCTAGGTATTGCAGTTGGTAGCTGAGGATGAAAGGTGTATGAGAATATTTTGCCTTCTCTTGCATTAGAATAACTTCAGGATTTTGTAGGGGGGTTGTGTTGGTTGGTTGGTTGGTTGTTTTTTGTTCTTTGTTTCTGGTTTGGTTTGGGGTTATTTTGTCTGGCTTTTGTTGTTGTTGCTGTTTGTTTTTTAAAAGAAGTTTCAGTTTATGATGTATATGGCTTGTAAAAACATGCATATAATAGAAGATTCTTGTGGATTTTTGGGGACTTGATGTTCATGTTGTGTACATTCAGAATGGTGATGACAAGGCATTCAGGAACATGAACTATTGTATGTAAAATCTCAGCAGCATCCCAAATACATGAAGAAGTGCCTAATGTTCTGGAGTTTGTGGGAAAGAAGCTGCTTTTTCTATTTTTGTGTGTGTGAAGAATACTCGAATCTCCTGGGCAAGTCTAAGTATTGCTGCAAATGAAACTAGAAGAGTCTTTGTACAGTTTGCTTTCATACAGTGTATGAAATAAGTTAACATGTCTGTGTCTACTGTGAAGCTTTCAATGCATGTCAGTGTACTGTTCTACATACTATAATTGATTTGACCTTCTTCATTTGATATCTTCCAGTTCTTCATTCTAAGGTACACAGTGTTCCACTTTGGCTAAAGATCTTTATTTTCTCTATTGATAGGCTCTCTTATCACTTCAAGTGAGTATCCTTATAGGATAAGGCCAATAAACTACTTACATGTGTAAAGCTAAGCCAGAAAAACATCTTATCTAAATGAAGAAGGTACATGAGGTACAGCTGAGAATCCTTCCAGTGGGCTTCAGGTGTCTACTTCTGGCACCTCAGCTCTCCAGATGAAGAAAGCAATATCAATGAAAAAAACAAAACAAACCAAAGCAAATAAATACATGTGTGTGTATAATTACAGACTAGGGTACTGGTAAAGAATGTACCATTTTTATACAACATACTTGAAGGATATAGTTCTGATTTAAGATTAAAGACACATGCACATTCTACAGCCTTGCACATGCTTTCTATGTTCATTTTATCATGTATTCTTCTCCTTTCTATGTCTTTAAGAGATCACATCTTGAAAATAACTTTTGAATAAACAGACATGTAGAAGACACAAACAATAGCAGGGAAGCTTGATACAGGAAAAAAAATATCAACAGATCAAACCCAAAGAAGCAGGAGGGAGATCAGAAAACAACTCTGGAAACAAGTAGAAGGAAAAGAATAATCAGCTCAGGAGCTAAAAACGGGCAGAAGAAATAGTTCAAACTCTGAATATTATATACGGGGTTTTTTTGAGAATATTTCCTGAGACCATGTCAATTTAAAAAAAAAAACAAAACAAAAACCAAACGAAACAAGTATGCTTTTTACCTAGGCTGTGTGCACTGCAAGCATCTATACTTGTTCATAATCCTAGGAGTCAGAGAGAGATTGTATTTCTATTTTCATTGGAGGTTATGTTGTGAAACTGGTAAAATTCCTACTTGTGGTTTAAATCCTTTTGTCGATTTCTCCATTCTTCAGAAGGATAGTTAATTTTTGTCCCAAAATGAAATAAACAAATGAAAAAACCTTCAAAGCACTCTTTCTACTTTTAACCCCCTGAAATTGCTCAGTGTGGAACAGATAAGCAACTGTAAGAGTGGGAGAGTGAGTGACTAGGAACAGGAATGAGGAACAGTACATAACCTTTTCATTATCTGTGATTCAAACTTCGTGCCAACCGTTTTCGTTGGTATAGTTTATGCTGCATCCAAGAATGCTACAAAAGATTCTTTTTCTTTTCTATTTCTCTTGAAATCTAAAGGCTTTTATATTAGAAATTTAAAAGTGAGACTGAAATTTGAATCCAAGACAGCTGGTAAATATCTCTTCTCTCTTCAGAAATGCCATAATACTTTGCAGGAGGGGGAAGAAGTGATTCAATAATAAGGAACAAACATTTAGAAGGATGGCCTGGTGATACCTCAAAGATACTGTGTCAGATGGACTTACTGAGTCCACCAGCTCTTGAGACCCCAGGAGGACATGAGAACTGGGGTGTAAAACACTCTGTATCTCTAAGTTTACAGAGATATGGTTTCCTGCAAATGCTCTACTTTGTGCCTGTTCAGGCCCCTTCATATTGTCTTGGAGCACTCTGAGAAAGAAGTTCTTCGGAGAAATTTGTTAACACAATTGCTGTTGAGAATTTTAAGCATGTTAGGGATGGGCTAGGGAAGGAACTGTGAAATGCAGGTCTAGCAACCCATCCAATTGAGACTCCTGGGGCAATATTTTCTTTGAAGAAATCAATACCCCACCCTCCAAAGCAAACTGTCAAAACAAAAGCCTATTTGAATCCCAAGTTTTTCCTCCTGGCATTTTAGCACTAGTCTTGTCAGTTACTTAGAGAAAGTGATTTAGTGTATTGTTTCAATAAAAAGGGGGCAAAAAGTGAGAATAGCTCTTCAGTAAATAACAACTTTAGGAAAAAATGTTGAAGGATGCCTAGCAGAAGTTTATTGGAAGTATTTAACTGAAAATAACTCAGAGTGAGGACACCATCAGACCCTGCAAAGCTTAAACTGCCAGCTTTGTCATGATTGTAGTGCTTGTTAAAAGCTGCTTTCATTAGCAGGTGATAATATGAAAAAGAACTTTGCATTGTGACTAGGAAGTCTGGACTTTGTTATCTTCCCCCATATCCTCCTAAACAAGATAACAAGAAAAAAAACAATTTGCTTTTGTTGTGAAATTAATAGAAGCTGGAACAGGTTGACATAGTTACAATAAAGGCATATACATTTCCTTCATGAATATAGTGTTTTATTATCTATCTTAAAAAATATATTAGGGATCTTATAAATCTGTGCTGGCAAACCTGTTGTATAACTGAGGTGTCTTCATTTTAGTAAGACTCTGTATTTCCTCTTGCAAAGTGCTGTTTATAATATCTGTGAGCTAGGAATGTTTAGTACTGTAAAAATCTCTGCCTTACTAGGAATTACCTTTTGTATGCAACATTTTAGGGAGCTGAAAAGAGCATGTCCAACATAGAATAATAGCTTTGCTTTTACAGTCCTAGGAACAAATGAATAACCCATCTCTTTCTTAAATGGATGCCTATTTCCACATTTCGTTGCCATTTTACTCTTGCAACCTTACTTATTCTTTTCCTGTCCTTTCTCCCCCTTGAAACACTCATTTATCTTCTTCCCCCTCCCCCTCCAGGTCTTGCAAGTCTCAAGTCTTAATTATTTAGAGTGGGGAAGAAGATATCAGGACAGTATAATTTGACAAGATTCAGATTACATCCCCTGACGAATAGCAAATGTACAATGGCAACTTTTGTGAATTACATAAGAAAACAATGGCATGTTGAGAATGGCCCTGAATTGAATACAGTTCAGGCATGCATACCTAAGAAAGGATCTCTGCCATCAATTACTTTCAGGCACCTGTGTGGAAAGTGCTTGGTGTTCTCTGCAGAACAATGGAATCCTTTTAATAGTGCAGTCCTAGGACTGTTGAAACCATTGATTTACTGTCTTCAGAGCTAAAGCCACTTATTACTAAGAGTGATCTACAAACCCTCCAATTGACTGTAAATCTCCCATGGTAATGAAGCAGACCACAGGTCTGCAAGTAGTAAGTGTAAGCAGCAAACCCTTTCAGGTGTACACAGGTTCTCCAAGTGAAAGGCTTTGTGAGGTCCTCTTTGTTTTTGTGGAGCTGTGTGTGTGAGAGATGTTTAGCAGGGACGCTGGTATGAGAAATTATTACTTTGACCTGGCAGTAAGAAAGTTGCTTTTCCAGTTGTTTTGACTCATACCACCAGCAGTTTATCAAAAGTCAGTGAGTTTCACCACCATTTTGCTTAAACAAATGTTTTGAATTCAAATACAAAACTTCTTTTCCCCCTGCTTACCATGTTCCCTTTGCTCTGAAGTAATGTGATAATAGATTACTGAGTTTTACTGTACCTTCTGTATGCCTCATTCTATTCCAAGATGATGTGTTAAGTCTGAAGGCATAGAAGAGTATTTCTAATCTTTTTGCTTTTTCAGGAAATTCTCTCTGATTTTTCTCATCTTTCTGCATTATTTTACTGCAGAAAAACTAATGTCCTGAACAACCAGGGGCTCTAATTATTCTTCAACTTGCTAATAAGTGGCACCCATTTAAAATTATAGACAATTGAAACAGTCTTGGTAAACTGCAGAGCATGGCCTGTTGACTGTGTTCTAACATTTTGATTCCTTTTGTAAAACAAAGTATTTACCCCTATGACAGGAGTTACTTGATACCCAAGTGGCTGTTAAGTAAAGCACTGTAAAGTCATAGATACTGAAACTACTGGCAGACAAAGAAGAGCCAACCAAGATGGAATACAGGACCTAAAGTGGAAACACTTTTAATTAAAGGACAAATATTTAATGTTTATTTATGGGAGAAGAAAATTGAAAGATCTTCTGAAAGGCCTTTGCAAAAGCAGAGTTTTGAAATAGATATAGACAGTTTTCTCCTTCCTCAATAACTAAAAGTAAGTCTGAATTCATTAATATGTGCCTAGGTGAGTTTTGGTTTTATCTTTTGAAAGACAGCATGCTTCAGCCTCTTGTCAATCCCAAGTGTTAAAATAGCAGTAGTTACACACCAAGAAGGAGAACTAGTAGATTGTATACCACTTTTCAAAAACATTTAGTTATTATTTTCTCTGTTTCAATTACAGTTCTTTAAAAGTGGAAGAGTGGAAAGTAAAAGCTTTATGGATTCATTCACCTCCAAAAGTTGGGCTTTGAGGAAAATATTAAATATTCAAAAACCTTTATAGGTCTCGAGCCAGTAAGATTACATATTGTAAATCTCACAGGTGCAAACAGATTGTAAACTGATGGAGGGACTTGTCTAAACACAAAACTGATTTTCTGTTAACTATTTAGCCATAGTTAAAACATTCTAACTCATTTATTGAAAAGAATATTTTTACATTGGTTTGGCGGCATAATAGTATTCCAGGAACTAGATGACATAGATTGCTTGCATTATGTTACTGTAAGTATCATAAGTATCAGTAGTAATAGTTGTACTGGTGGTATGGTGTTACATGATTTTATAATAAAACTAAATATAGTTGTAGTATGGAGTTCTTACAATGCTCCTACTCCAGAGAAATAGCAGTACTGATGTCTATCAGGATGGAGATTTTTCAGGCCATGACAGCTTAGACATACATTTAACAAATTCATTTGATAAATGTTATTTAGTGGTTTAAGTGCAGTATTCATGCAACAGTGAATAAACATTGTTTGAATGCTTGCTGTTCTGTTCTATTCTAATGCATAGTCTAGAGTTTGAACTGCTATGGGCTTGGGGTTGAATTCAGTTGCTAGATTTTCCACTGATATAGCTCTGGTCCTTGGCTATTCTATCCTACTTAATTCTGGTGATGTCTTTATGATGGTAGTGAACTGGGAAAAGTAATCTTTCAGATTGGATCAGTCAGTGATAAGTGGATGTGTTTAAGGCTTAAGTCAGTGATACAGTGTTCCTGTGATATAACTGTCTCTGAAGCGATGACTAGGAAGAAGGAATATGGGAATACATGCATAGTGCCCTGTAACACAGGCATCAGTTTGGAATTTTGCTGGACATGGGGCCTCCTATAGAGTTCACAGAATCATAGAACACAGAATGGTTGAGATTGGAAGGGACCTCTGAAGATGATCAGGTGCAACTCCCTTGCTAAACCAGAGCAACCTACACCTGGTTGCCCAGGATCATGTCCAGACAGCTTTTGAATATCTCCAAGGATGGAGAATCCACAATCCTTCAAGGCAACTTGTGCCAATGCTCTGTACCTTCACAGTGAAAAAGTGTTTCCTGATGTTCAGAAGGAACTTCTTGTGTTTCAGTTTGTGGCCACTGCCTCTTGTCCTGTTACTGTGCACCACAGAAAAGAACCTGGCTCTGTCACCTTTGCATCTTCCCATCAGGTGTTTACATAAGTGAATGAAATCCCCTACCTTGAGCCTTCTCTTCTGCGGGTTCAACAGCCTCAGCTCTTTCAGCCTTTTCTTGTATGCAAGATGCTCCAGTCCCTCAATTATTTTCCTGGACCTTTGTTGGACTCTGTCCAGTATGTCCATGTCTTTCTGGTATTGAGGTGCCCAGAACTCAATACAGACCTCGCCAGTGCTGAATAAAGGGGAAGGAGCACCTGCCTTAGCCTGCTTGGCAATACTTTGCCTATTGCAACTCAGGATACCAGTAGCCATCTTTGCTACAAGGGCACATCACTGGCTACGTATGTGGTGGTTACTGGGACTCCTAAGACCTTTTCTGCCAACCACCTTTCTGGCTGGGTGCCCCTCCCCCCCCCCCCCCCCCCCCCCCCCCCCCCC
>NDXB01007343.1:75259-91824 GCA_002631895.1 Agapornis roseicollis | reverse complement strand
AAATTTCCCTTTAAGAGTTTTGATATTTTTTTTTTTCCCCCGCCCCCCCCCCCCAAAAAAAAAAATCTGTTTTTCCTTCATTTAGGCACAATAAAATTCCTAGTGATGGGAGAAAAACAACTTCCAGATACTCAGTGACTGTGTGACTGCACCACGAGGTTTCCACAAGCCACCCCATTAACTTCAGTCTCTAGGGGAAAGACAGGAGCCCAGCTTCAATATGCACTCAGCTTTGCTCTGCCCTGATTTTTCTTAGTCAACATCACCAGTTCCTCAGGGGAAAACTCTCAGCTCCTGAAAATAACATAAAATTCACTTGGTTTCCTCTAACCACATGGTCCAACATAGTAACATAAGGAAGCAAAGTAAGCAACCTTCCAAGCTAAAGATCTCTCTGCTTAACACAAAGCATTGCAGATTCTGTGGTCATTATATTACAGTGCTTTTCACACCACTCCACCAAGTAGGCTGGGGTTCACAAAGAGACACACTGGGAGGGGATGTAACCAGAACAGCTGAACCCAGTTGACCAAAGAGATATTTCATAACATATGACATCATGCTCACCATATAAAGCTGGAGGAAGGAGGAGGAAGGGACAGATGTTTGGAGAGATGGCATTTGTCTTCTAAAGTAACTGTTACAGGTGATGGAGCCCTGCTTTCCTTGAGACAGCTGTACACCTGCCTGCCAACAGAAGGCAGTGAATGAATTCCTTGCTTTGCTTTGCTTGCACGCATGGCTTTTGCTTTACTTATTAAACTGTCCTGATCTTAACACATGAGTTTTCTCACTTTGACTCTTCCAAGTCTCTCTCAGATCTCAACAAAGGGGGAGTGACTGAGCAGTTGCCACCTGGGGTTAAACCATGACAAAAAGGTATTCAGGAATTAGCAAGCATGCTTTTCCTTTGCTTGCTGTATGAATGTTTACAGCACTTAAACCTTCAACTTCTTAGAGAACTTGTGTTTTGTAGCTGGCAAAATGCCTGTCAAGGTACTTGCCAGCAGTGGTACAAGAACACAGCCTATATTTTTTCAAATACTCAGCACGTCCCATCAGCTTTCCACAACAGAGATTTGCAGAGGCCTCTTGGAAGTTAGATAAGAATTCCCAAACCATCTTCTCTTCAGTCATTTTGAACATTCCATCCCTTGTTTACACAACTCAGAGCAATGACAAGGGAAAGTCGTTTGCGAGTAAGTTTTGCCTGAGCCTTGCAATCTCAAAATCACAAGATGTTTACCATGGTCCTGTGGGAGTTCCCATGCTTTCCAGTACCACCCCAGCCCCAAAGCGCTCACTGTGTTGCAGTGACAGCCACAGCAGTAACATGCAGTGTGCAACCAACTGAGGAGAACAGTGAATGGCCCACTGACCCTTGTTGAATGGGTCTCATTAAAATTTCCAGGCCCCCAGTGAAAATTGAGTGGTACCAGCTCAGAATACACAAGTATTCATATCAGCACTTCCAGTCAGCCATTTCATTCATTTTCATAATCATCCCCACTTGATACCTGCCCTTCCAAAGGAAGCATGTGCAGGCTTTAAAAGATTAGCAATACTTTACTCAGCTGGTACTTTTGAGGTATTTCATACCGTGTATAATAATTCTTGACAATGAACAAAAAGCAACATTCTCCCTGCTCTACTCAACATTAAAGTCAATGTATTCCTGCATCATCCACACTAATGGTTTTCAGCTTACAGTCTGCAGACAACCATGATCCCTCAAAATACTTGCAAGAGAACCATGAAAGACATCTACAAGAAGCAATGTCATTGTCAGAAGGCTCAGTGTCACTATACAGAAGCACACACAACCATGGAAAAGTGCTTCAGAGGTCCACAATCAAAAAAAACCCAAAACCAAACAAACAAAAAGATGACCGAGAGACATCATAAATGTGGCAAATGCTACATAAATGTTTTAGCTGGACTAATGAAGAGGCATTGATACATGGACACCATTACTAGATTTGCTATGAAAGTCTTTAATGATTTCTTCTCAGTACATTTTATTGATTTAAGATAATAGTTGTTTACAAAGCATCTGTATTATTTTGTTTCAAAGAATTCCTTATTTTCTTAAAAGAGGACAACTTATTTAGGAAGAAATCACAGTGATGTTTCATGTGTTTCTCAAAGTCTTTGTAGCAATAGCATATTTTCAATACAAGCATATTTTTCCCTTCTGTTCTGCAGAAACTTAGTATGAATAGCAACATATTTATTGGTGAAAATAACGCAACACGGCATCAGAAACCAAGAGATCCGGTTATAGAGCAGTGATTCAGTGAAAAAGCCTTTGGTCAGAGCAGAGAAGATTGAAGGCCGCATTCAGTACTGCCCCCTTGCACAATCAAAACATAGGGAGAAGAAATCAGAACAGAGTCTAGACAAGGTCTCTAAATCTGCTGAAGGGATTAGCTGCCTTATTCCAAGCCCTTCGGCACAGAATAGAGGCACTGCAGAGCACCTGGAAACAGACCATTACTCTGACCAGGGCAACAGGGGGAAAAAAAAGATGACTGAAAACCAGTCTTACAAAAGTTTGTTAATAATTCTGGTGGAATGGCCCAAATTGATTTCAAGCAACAACTCCCAGCTGTGAGATCTCTATATACACTGCTCCTGAAATCACATCAGCAGACAGGGACATTGTGACTGGACCTATGTACAAATCCTCACCTCCTACTGAACAAGAAGAAATACCACAGGAAACTACGGGATATGGTCTGTGGATCTTAGGTGACCACTGACCTAGAGCTGAATAGGAGGGTGTCATTATGACACAGAGGTTTATCTCAAAGACTGCACCCTGCTCCTGCACAAACAGCAAGCAGCAACCTTGCAGGCTTTCACAGGATACAGCAGTGAGCTAACACAGATGAGCAGGTCTGAAACATTAACATTAGAACCTAGGCCCTCCACCCCTCACCTTCAGGTAAGAACAACCCCACCTCTTTAAAGAAGTTTCAGAAGTAAGTTTTGATCACACCTTTTTGTCCAGAGCTAGTTAAAAGATATGATGTGAGCCCTGTGGAAGCAGAACAAGGGCCCTTTTTGCTTTCTCAGGGTTTGGGAAGGCAAGAGTAGTGGGTTTCAGAAAGATTATCCCACAGTTCAAACTCATTAATGAAAGAAATAAATTAACCAAGCTCATTTTTCAGGGAATTCTTGTGTAAACTGGAAATTTTCCAGTCTGTGAGCCCCACACTGTGCTAACCCATAAATCACAGCAAGCAGGTTGTCTGTATAGTGAGCGCAGCCACGTTCAGAGATGGGGGGGTGGGGAGGTGGAGGAACCAGCATATGTTCATGGAGAAAAATCCTATAAAAACAAAACAGGAAAGAAAGAATACCTCCCTTGCCCACCACTGGAAGAAAATAAAAGGCTTGGCCTCAGGCACTGGAACATACGCTGTCTGCAAAGAGCCCCCCAAACCAGGGGAAGGCACCTGAAACAGGTCAGCTGTTAATTGAATACAATATTAATTACTGTGTGCACCATTAACGGTTTGTGGGATTTGACTAATTAATGTAATAGTTTCTGAGTCACGCTCATTAAATATGAAAATTATGCTGGTGAAAGGTATCGGTTTCATTATCAATCTTGTATGGACAGGAGCAGGGGTGGGGAGAGGGTGCAGTGGAAAGAGTCCCACCCCAGGTTATTGTGTTACTAGCTCTCTCCTCTTGGAATTGGTTCAGGTGGGCAGAAGGAAGAGCCAAAGTGAAAAGAGGCAAGAACAGGAAGCATTACCTAGTGTTTGGAAGTTAGGACCCTATCCAGCTCTGACTGAATGTACACTTCTGTACAGTGGATGGAGCTGGCTGTCTGCATGCAACTTCAACTAGTTGTTGTCAGTTCCCATCATAATATTTAGTTTCCTTCATCTCCTTGGAACAAGCATAATGAGAGAAACTGATGTCATGGGGTACTTCATTCATTAACCCATGTAAAGCACGTGGTGGTTCCAAAGTAAAAAAGTACAGGGAAGGTAATTATCACTGTTAAAAGCCAGTCCCAGAACTTAATTATGCACAAAGGATATGTTGAGAGATACTGCCCTGAGACACACCCCTCACATGGGGCAAAGCTGTTACAGAAGGACCAGAGATGTTATACGTCTCATTCCTATTCAGCAGTGCAGGACAGAGGCAGCACTGATGTACTCCAGAGGGAACTGCCCTCAGTCCTGTATAGGAAGAAGAGTCACCTGCATGCAGGACCTTCAGGCAAAGAAAGGAAAGAGACAGTGCTCTAGGGTCCCTTTGTGCCCTACCCATCAATGGAGCAAAATGCAGAGGTCACCTTCTAGACTAAAATCTGAGAATAAGTACACAGCTGAGACAGTAGGAGGGCAGAAAACATCCTCAAGAGTAAGATAAATGTCTAACATCACATAGGGGGACTATTCTTCCAAGGATCATAGAAGGAGGTAGGATCACCACCCTGTTATCAACAACACATAAATGCTGCATAGGGAGCCCTACAGGAGCAGAAGGAGCAGAGATAATACCAGTGCTATTATTTTTGTAGCAGTCCTCCTGACTGATTCTTAACATATTTGGCACATGCTATGGGAGTTGAGGGGAAACGGGATAGCTTTATACCAGAACAGCACGTGTCCACATCCATGCTGCAGGTTATATATCAGCCTGGAAGGCCCAGATACAAAGAAGAGAAACCAGCAGGTGAGAAAAGGGCAAGAAGAGGACAATAGCACACATGCAAAATCCAACAAGCAACTCAAAGTCCTGATTCTCCTTAAAAGGTAGGGGAATGCAAGCAAGCAGTAAACGTGTTAGAAAGGAAATCCCATATATTATGGTAGGGTTTTTATCACTTTGTCTTAAAAGCAATGGCTGATGTATTTTTTTCTTCAAAATAGATGCTGGTGTTCTTTCTAAATAACACTGGCTTGCTAGGAATTTGTGGCTGAGCTTGCTGAGAGATTGTACGCGGCCCATTCATATTTGGGCTTATAACATACACAACCATGACCAGTCTGCAGGCTCCTATACTGCATCTAAGGCATTATCCCTTCTCCACTGTACATCTTCAACCCAGCTGCTTACACATAAACATTCCTTCATACTCCAGACCCCATGGCCTTGTACTGAGCAAGGAAGGCAGGTAGATACAATTGGTTCTGCTTCATATAGGAACTATGAGTGCCATGGGCTCTGAGAAAGCTAGAAAATTTGGAGGCTCTCTGATATAATTTAACTCCAAACTTTTGATTAAGGAGATGTCGGGGATCTTTGCAGCCTTATTAACAAGGCTACATTTGCTCTCCATAACAAGACAAATAGTCATTTATGGAGTGAGATCAAGTACCTCCTGTGAGTCAAATCCTATACCAAACAAACAAGAACTCTTCTGGTCTGGAACAATGCCCCATACAGATGACATTTTCTGGTCCTCCCTTTTCCAGGTCACAGTGTTTCATGAAACTCCTTCCCACCTATTTTGAAGATGAGCTTTGCATTTTTAATCCACGTTCACCAAAACAGCCAGAGCACTGCTGCCCTACAAACTGCTCTGGAGCTGGATGAAGGTATTATGGTTACACTTCTGTGTACGTTTCAGTGATCACAAAAAGATTTAATTCATACTGCTCTGCCTCTTACTTTGCTAAATACAGTTCAGCCTATGCTTACAGAGGTCTTTGTATGGCCCTTTCATCACAGTGGTTAACATGAAACATTTGGCTCAGGAAGCCTCTAAACTACTGCCTTACTAAGCACTGCTGTTCTCCCAGAAGTATGCAATAATGCCATTGTCAAACAGGACACCAAGCCATGTAAATTCTCTTTCAGACTTTTACAGCTGCTGCATGCTGCCATAGTTCCCACCAATTTTGTCAGTGAGGCTAGAGAGGATAGAGATGGACACTTTCCCTACCAAGGGCAGAGTTAAGATACTTTCCTCTAGGAAGCATGCTGAGGAACCATGCTCAGCCTCTTCTCATTAGCACTACAGAAGCTCACACTTTTTTTTTTTTAGCTTCACTGACTGTATCCTCTACACACTTATTTGATCCTTTTCAATTCCTCTCATTCTCCACAACGTTTTTTGTACATATGTGCTTATGAAATAGTAAGGACCTCCCAGGCTGGTGTAAAGGTCAGAATTTCGTATACAGAAGTCCTGGTTGGAAAAAGAAAGCCCACACCCAGGACAGAGCAGTTCACACTATGGGGAAAACCTTTGCAGCTGTGAAAATACCCAGGTTGCAGCTACATGATCAGAATCCTGTATCTCACATAACTTTAATAATATGAGTTCAGTATTTAATGAATTAACTTTGCTGTGATGTGCTGTCATTGCCTATTACCTCTTTCATTTTTGTTGTTTCTGTAGCTCAGTGTCTCTCTGAATGAAAGTCAGTATGCCGAAATCAACATGGCAGTAAACATTTTCAACTTTAGTTACGAGAATGAAAAGGTACAAGATAAAGCTCAACTAAACTTTAAAGCAGATAAGCACAGCTATACTGAAGCTGCAGCAAATTATTACTTAAATATCAGTCAAATGCAACACCACTGCCCTTCAGATGAATAAAGTCCCATCAGACATCAGAAAGTGACCCACCAAAGAACAGGAGGAATTGGTTGTTTTGTTATGTGTTTTTGTTGCTTTAGGAGGTTTTTTAAAAGGCATTATCCTCCACTCCATCACACGTTGCAATTATAGGTATGTGTCAGCACCTCCCAACAAATACATTTAGGAGATAACATCTAATTGCTGCCAGTACCTAATTTAATTGTTACATTTGCACAGACTTAATTTATGATAGCATGACAAAAGTTGCATTTATCTAAGCAAAGTTTACTACTTTACTTATCACCTCCTCTTCTCAATCCCAGAACTGACTGGATAAATTCAAACTGCCTTAGATTCCCCCTCAAAACATCATTCTGTGCTTTTCTGCATAAAAAGAGGACAAGAATTGGTCAGTGTAAAACACACAGTGTGGTAAAGCTAAGGGAGAAACAAAAACCAAAACCATAGCAGCCTTCCAGTATCTGAAGGGGGCCTATAGGGATGCTGGGGAGAGACTCTTCATTAGGGACTGTAGTGACAGGACAAGGGGCAATGGGTTCAAAACAGGAGANAAAACCATAGCAGCCTTCCAGTATCTGAAGGGGGCCTATAGGGATGCTGGGGAGAGACTCTTCATTAGGGACTGTAGTGACAGGACAAGGGGCAATGGGTTCAAACTTAAACAGGAGAGGTTTAGACTGGATATAAGGAAGAAATTCTTTCCTGTTAGGATGGTGAGGCACTGGAATGGGTTGCCCAGGGAGGTTGTGAGTGCTCCATCCCTGGCAGTGTTCAAGGCCAGGTTGGACGAAGTCTTGGGTGGCATGATTTAGTGTGGGGTGTCCCTGCTTATGGCAGGGGGGTTGGAACTAGATGATCTTAAGGTCCTTTCCAACCCTAACTATTCTATGATTCTAAAACCCTACAGAAAACCAAGAGGGTTGTTTGTTCAGTTTTTTTTTTTTTCCTTATTGTAAGAAATTTCAGGTTTAAAAGAGGTGTTGAAGTTCTGCTGTTGTAAGCTGTACAATACAGTTTAATCTTTCCAAATAAAAATATATTAAGAAAATAGCAAAGGGATGTTTGAGTTTCTCCTTTATCATTCAGCCTAGCAGTTTTACTTGCAAAGCATTGCTTGAGTGGTTCTTCTTGCCTGAAGACTTTGAATGGTTCCAGAAGAAAGTATTGCTGTCCCATCAAAAAGTACAGTACAGAGACCAATAGTGAGTTCTCCAGGGCACAGAAGTTAGTAACAGAACTAAGAATACAAGCCCACAGCTGTGACATTAAAGCTAAAACAAGCACATAATTCTGAGCACAGGGATAAAAATAATGTCCTACTGTTGAATGATGCTTTGCAAGCAGAAACACATCAGAATTACTGCTCTAGAGAATTCACAGTGCATCTGTGACAAAATTCTTAAAGAAACGTGTTGATAGATATAACAGGATTTGAGGTATATATGTACCAGGTTTGGTCTCCTACTTGCTCAGGCAAGCTGATTATTGGAATTTCAATATGGAAAGGATGTATTGATCACATAATGTGATTTATGAACTTATGCAAGTAACTGTCTGTCCTAGCAAGAGCAGGCAACAGCGAGTAGTAAGCTCTATCTAAGCCAGATCTCTGGAGAGAAGCCTTAACACTGCACAAACATGAGGTGTAAAAATCTAAGACAGAGAAGCATGCCAGAGCCAGTGGATCTGCAGTCAGAACAGTTTGTTGTCCCATGCAAGCCAGACAAAACACCATTTGCATCTTAGTTGTGAGCAGTGTAACAAAAATGAGAGTTGATTTCTGTCTAATAGCTTCCTCTGCTGGTGGGGAAACCTAAAGTAACAGCCGCCAGTAGAGCAAAGGCATTAGGAAGAAACTGAGGCTTCTTTTAAATGTTTCGCTTTTTTGTAACCTTGTTTTGAAATACCTAACTCATGTAGCCCTTTCCCTAGTAATATTCAGTATCTGGGCAGAAAATTAACAGAGCAAGCATTCCTTGCCAAGTTGAAAGTCCTTGCACAGGGTTGACTGGCAGCACTCCCTGAACTAACCATCCAGCAAGAATAATGAGCTCTCAGAGATTTGGGATGTATGTTTTCTACCAAACTGAAAAGTCAGATTTAGGGCAAGATTCCAAGAATTAGAGGGCAGCCTCCCTTACAAGACACAAGGCAGCACTTCAGTAAACAGAAAGCAGAGCACAGAAACAGAAAGGCAAACAGAAAGGCAACTCATAACCAGATCTATTCCCACTTCTAGCACTTGCTATGTGATGGCCCTATCATATGGAGCTTTCACTCAAGCCAGTTCTGTATGCCATAGACTCAAAGTTAAACACCCTTGGTGACTGGGCCTATATGGAATATCTTCAGAGGGGAGCACTCTCGTCTCCACTCCTCTTCCATTGCCACTCTGTCCTGGGTTCAGCAGTTGCAGTCAGTTTTTCTTCTCTTTAGTAGCTGGTGTTTTGACTTAGCCCGGGAACAAGGCTGATAAGGCCGATGTTTTTGGTTGTTGCTGAGCGATGTTTGCCCTGACCAAGGACTTTGTGAGCCTCATGCTCTGCCGGGGAGAAGGGGGGCCGGGAGAAAGGAGGGACAGAACCCAAACTGACCAAAGAGGTATTCCATACCATAGCACGTCATGCCCAGGAGGTAACTGGGAGTGATCCGGAAGGCCTAGTTCTCTCGGGGTGGTCAGAAGAGGTGGTCAGTCAGCACTCGGTTTGGTGGGGTGTCGTGAGTTATCTGTTGTGGTTGATGGGATGCTGTATTCTTTTCCTGTGTCATTATTATTAATGGTGGTAGCAGCAGTGATTTGTATTATACCTTGGTTACTACACTGTTCTTATCTCAACCCCCCATCTCTCTGGAAGCAGGGGAGGGCAAGAAGGGGGGCTTGAGTGAGTGAACGAGCTGTGTGGTTAGTTGGGTTTAAACCACGACACACTCCTACTTCCTTTTTTTTCAACAAACCCACCTCCAAATAGCTCCAGAGAGCAAAAAAGAACATGGCAAATCACTACAGATATTTGCAGGAATAGGTCTTCACATGTAGAATCCAGAAAGATCTTCCCATAACTAGTTCATAAAGGACACACAGTTCACCACTTCTACCAGCTGCATATTTTCTAGAGATTTATCCAGTCTAGTTTTATATTTATGCCAAGCAGCACAGATAGTGTCATTTGTCTTGAGAAACTGTTTTGCTATCTTTGGTCCAAGATTTTTCTTTAGTTCCAGCACCTCTCCTAAAACTTGCCAGAAAGGATCAAACATTAATGGGAGCTTAAAACATTCAGCTTGCTTGCAGTTTGAATGCACTTTCTCTCCCAAGCCACCAATCAGTTCTTCGCCTTCTCTCCATTCTACATGCAGACAAGGGGGAGAAGTAGCAAAGGCCATTCAGGAAAGTTGTCATATAAGGCAGACTTGATCTGAAAGAGATCCTAGGAACCACAGAATCACAGAATCCTAAGGGTTGGAAGGGACCTCGAAAGATCATCTAGTCCAACCCCCCTGCAAGAGCAGGGTAACCTAAATTACATCACACAGGAACTTGTCCAGGTGGGCCTTGAATATCTCCAATGTAGGAGACTCCACAACCCCCCTGGGCAACCTGTTCCAGTGCTCTGTCACTCTCACAGTAAAGAAGTTTCTCCTGATGTTCACATGGAACCTCCTATGCTCCAGTTTACACCCATTGCCCCTTGTCCGATCACTGGACATCACTGAAAAGAACCTAGCTCCATCATCCTGACACTCACCCTTTACATATTTGTAAACATTGATAGGGTCACCCCTCAATCTCCTCTTCTCCAAGCTAAAGAGACTCAACTCCCTCAGTCTCTCCTCATAAGGGAGATGTTCCACTTTCCCCTGTTCATACAACAGTATCATGGTCACTGTAACATATACTAGCGTTTCTGCACCCAGCCAGGTGTGCTCTCCTTAGGTTCAGCAATCCTGGTCTTGTACACCACTCAAACTGTGAGGGGCAACACTACATGTCAGAACTACAATGCTGGGGACATGCCCATACTTCTCTGGTTTGGCCCCCATTTAATTATTAGCCTCTACCCATCAGGATCCTTTCTGAGAAACCAGCAAGAGGCTTTACTGACTGTGTGCTGCTATGAAAAGTTATGTGTATCACTAACACAAGCAAGCCTCCAGCTTCACCTTTAATCACTGGCTGGCTTGACACTTGCATTCTCCAGACAGCCTTCACTGAAGAAAGTTTGCAGCTGGCCCAGATCTGGCTGAGCCTCCTCATACCCACCAACTATCTCCACTCTCCATTTGTCAATTGTAAATGATAATTTCCATTCAATCTGATACATATTATAAGAATATAAACAAATGCCTCCGGCTGTATCATGGCTGCGATCACTTCCCTTTATAGCCGTCATTTATTACAGGCAGACAGGTGGCCGTTCGATGGAATGCCGAAGAGGCTCTCACCTGGACAATCACCAGGAAACACGCTCACATTTACATTCCTCCCAAGCAGAAAGGCAAAAGAGGCATGTGATTGCTGGAAAAAAACTACTCTATGCTCCAAAATGTCTTCCTTTCTCAGCCATATAAAGTCACAGGAGGAAGTCCAAATATTACCAGCCTAACCCATCAGCACCCACCACAGCTCAAATTTGAACTTATTTAGGATTTTTGAAAACAGGGAGGATTTCTGGGGAAGCTTTGCCCCCAGTTGCTTAATTTTATGTCTTACAGTTTTTATACAGGATACATGTTTTTTCTAAATACTGTTTTACTTCACAGCTGTACACAAAACAACAAGATGGCAGCAGCTTTGTTGCTCAAATGGAGTTTGAAAGAAGTCCTATTATCCACTACTGCTAGGCACATGTAGTGTGTCATTTCAAAAATACCTTGGAGTTCACATACGGGAATCATTTCACCTCCCTTTAAAAAACTATCACCTCTAAAACAGATACGTGTCAGGTTACTTTACAACTCAGGCAGCAACAGTCAGGACACAAAGTGAAGACTATTGCAGTAACAGCTCTTAGAGAATACAGAATATAATTAACACATCTGTCAAATTCTAGAACAACGATGTTAACATCAGCTCTTGTATCAACACAAAAGGACCTCTGCCTTAAACTGCCTCTGAAACACAGCAATCTCACAAGCAGAGCATAGTCAGAGATCAGTGCAGGATATTAGTTCAGAACAGAATTGCATAATCATAGGGTGAGCAAGTCCCTACCAGCAATTCTGAGAGCCGGACCCTGGGCTTGCCATGTAGGCCCTGGTACTTGTTAACTTGTTGGAATGCAGGTAAACAGACTTGTAGAAGTGCTGCAAGGACAGAGCAAAGAAGACTAGAGTGGAAGAGTTGCTGAAGTATCTTTCCATAGCTTTAAACATTATTAACTAACCATCATTCTCAAGACTGGAGTTCATATTGGTTGTCGTAGCAAAATGTGCATTATTGAGTTCATACTAAAAGGCAGACCAAAAGTCTGTCACACCAGATATTCTGTCACAGCAACAGCTAGCACCAGATATTTAGGAAAAATAGGCCACCTTCTCCAGGTATACTCTTTTAGCATCCAGTCCTTTAAAGAATTTATAAGGCCAAAGGCTGTATTTAAAATATTCTGTTTATTAGCCATCAATGGATTTGAATACCTAATCTCATTTATATTCTTGGTCACTCACAACACCCTGCTTTCCTTCTCACTCTGCCAGTCTAACAGCTGCACTCATTTGCCTTCGCTTTGCAAGAGTAAGAAGCTGGACAGTTGAAGTGACATAGCTGCGCTGAACCTGAGCTTTCAGTTCAGTGTTTAGCCCAATAGATGGGGCTGTACCCTATGCATATGGCTGTGCTCATGACCAAAGGACACACTAGCTCCTTCCCAGAGGTACCAGCTTAGAGAGATGCAATGACTGGAACTGGAACTGAAGATGTAGACAGATGCATGCCAGAGATAAAGGCCCTGCTGACACTGCTTTTATGATGGTAGCTTGCTGAGGCTGTTATACTATACAGAACTGGAATCCAAAGGCCAGCTTGCAGCAAAATTGCAAGAAGTTACAATGGTCTTGGCCCTAGCAGTCAGTTAATAGATGTGCAGATGCTGTATAACAATTTCACTATTTAAGTGTAGGACTCTTCCAAGTATGGAGCCTCTAGCCAGCAGCAGTGGTGTTGTAGGTGAGAGTTACATGTGGAGCCCAGAAGCAAGGGAATAGCTAAGCCTATAGTGCCTGTTGTGTAAAGTGCACTAGGAGCGTCTCCAAGCAGGGACACACCAAATCTAGATTGTTTCAAAAGTGATGGGGAAGCCTGAGGCAATGAAGGCGTGTGCAACATGGTTGCTGCTCCACCAGCTTTTGATAAAACCATTGGTCCAAACTGCCCTAGTTCTGGTTCAAATTTGAATTCTGCAGGCAGGAAACAGCCAGGATCAGACCCTCTTCTGGGGACAGTGACAACAGGGAATACCCAGCTGTAATTAACCTAACTACTGAAAGGAACCTCACTGTAATTAATCCAAACCTAACACTGAATAGAAATTAGTCCTGGTAATTGATAAACAGTGAGTGTAGCTACTGGGCAGTGATGTGTGGACTCCACCGATGCCTCTGTGTCTCTCTGAGATCCCCAGCATAAGCAGCAATGAAGCATTTTCTAACCTCCTCCCTCGCTTCCACAAGGCAGCTTTCAAAGCAGCTGGACTGCAGGCATGACTATATGCAATCTGCCTACACAGCTCTCCACAGCCATAGAAAAGGGAAGAGAGAGATCCAGAAAAGGCAGGACCATATGCTAGAAAAGAAATCCACTACCAAAACCATCCAGCCCAAATGCTCACAGATCAGGCAGGCTCACAAAAGCATCTCAGAGAGGTCACTGGTTTGGTTGACTGGTTCATTGTCAAATTCTCTCTTTACCCATCCAAAAGCTGTCTTTCCTGTGCACTACCTGTGAAATGTGTATTTCAAACACACTATTTCAGCACATGACAAAAGAGTCTAGCTCTGGCTGAGAGCTGCTTTGCCAAAAGACAGCAAATGATAGAAGCCATCCATTACAGCCAAGAGCCCCATTTTGTATACTGTTTGATTTCTTTTCAAAGGGTTTTATATCTGCTCCTTTCCAGAGTTATTGTTTTCTTATTCTGATATTTCAAAACACAGTAAGAATCCATGAACTGTGACAATAACTATTTTACACACTGACAACTGAAAGCTCTTGCAAGCCTTCCCCCAAATTAATTACCTTTGCCACAATTACAATTTTGGGAGTGGTTTTGCCTCCTGTGGAAACTTTATATTTCTAATAAAAAAACCAACCAACCAACCAACCAAACAAAACGTCACAGTGCTCTGCAGTGGGGGTCTAAGTCCTCACCAAAGGTTCTCAGGGGGCGGTCAACTTACATCAAAGGAGACATAATCCGCCAAAAAAAGCCCAGCCTAGCAAGAAGAACATGAGCTGCAATTCCCAGGAAGAAGCATTTGACAGTTCAAATTTCCATAGCCAGTTATTTTGCATTTCAGTTTGCATGGAAAATTAAACCTTCCCCTCACACTTCCATGCTCTTCTCCAAAGATTTTCCCTCAGATGAAACAGCCTGTTTTTCCAAACTCAGCCTGTGTATTTCTGCAGTAATCTGTGACAGAGGCAACCAGAGCTGAACACAATACTCTGAAGCTATCATTCTACCATTTTTGCATTATTTATAGTCTATAATTTTTTCTCTTCTTGAACACTGGCTGGGGAAAAGTTAGGCTCTCTACAGCTCTAGTTGAAAGACTGGCATATGAATGTTTAAAAGTATGAACTAAAAATACAAGCAGAATTCCAGGACTTTTTGGTTTTGTTGGTCTTTTTTTGTCAGATGTTGTGTTTACAGCACAGAAAATTTGGAGGTGCAATGCCTGGATCTGTAAAACTTAGAGTCTGTAAAACTGCAGAGCAAAACTGGGAAGAGGTTGAGCTCTACCCATAACAAATAAACCTCACTTAGGATAGTCCTAGAACTGAAGGACAACAAGGCAAACCCTCACAGCAATTTGGTATACAGTTTAATATCACATTGCAGATTCACCCACAAGTCCATGAATGCTCTCATTCCCAGGCATTTTCCCCACTAGAGAAAATATGCTGGATGAGAATAAATATATACACTGAGACCTTCATCTAACTTTCACATATTTAATACAATGTGATTCACTTTGAACAGACCACCTGGATTAAACAGAAGTTAATAACAATCCCTCTTTTTTTTTTTTTTTTTCTGTTTAAAACCTAAGACTTGGTAAAGGAGGGGTAAGACAAGACAGGACTTTTTATTACTCTTAGATGGTGCTAAGAGGACCCANAAATAAAAAAAAGTTAAAAAAAATCCCTTTTTTTTTTTTTTTTTTTCTGTTTAAAACCTAAGACTTGGTAAAGGAGGGGTAAGACAAGACAGGACTTTTTATTACTCTTAGATGGTGCTAAGAGGACCCATAAATACATCTCTTTTTTCTGTGATCCCATTCATCTTGCTGCCTTTCCTACTTCTCTTTGCCAACAATCAGATCCCAGTAAACAACCTCAAGTGAAATTTGCAACTGTCAGATAAACATTAAAAATGCTTCTCTTGTCCTTTCCCATTGATAGTCCCATTAATATTGTAATAGAACAAAAAGTTATGAAAATGAACGCATGCTGGGTTTGGAAGTGAATGATGCAGACAGCAGCCATGAAATATATACACTTGAATATGCATAGACAAAGAGATACAGTGCACCCACAAAGACGTGTGTGTACACTTACATGTAATATTTTAAGATACAGTTCCAAACTCATGCTACCATACATTGTAAAGCAACTCTACTGACTTTCGTCTGGCGTAATACAACAGAAGTAAAACCACAATTCAACTACCACAGCTTTTTTTGAGAAAAATATCATATCTACACAATTTGTATGTAATACTATTTTTTTTATCTTTTTTTTAGTCAGAGGCTAGCATTGCAACCTGCTATTCCCTATTTAGTACTGGCACTATGCAAATCTTTGCTTGTGTGTCTACAGTTAATTAAAAAGATCTATACCTCAAACTTCAAAAGTATGAGAAAAAAATAAAAAACATTAAAGTCAAGCTCCTTTATTCAAACTTGCCCTTTAGACACATACTGATTCAAACTCTATCCACTGAAAGTCTCCAAAGAGGAGCCAGTCCAGTCCTCCCAATCCCACACTGAAAATGTTGTATCTGGTATCGTCTATCCATCTAAACCCTCACTGAAATCACTGACAGTTTCAAAATAATCTCAAAACTGTCTTAAAATATCATGAGGTACTGTTGTATTTTATATACAAATTTTATTTTCATATATATATGCATACACATGCATGGGATTTTTCTACCAGGCTTTTACATTTTCTGAGCTTTTAACATTCCACTCTTTCAAGCTCTTCCGTAGAGATAAAAGCCTTGCATGCTTTTAATAAAATGAGAATTCTTCCAGGAAAAGTAGGATTTCAGAGGCTGGAGTTTTAGGAATACTCCCAGGTAGAGAGGCAGCTGTGACTGGGTCAGTAATCATGCAGGGAAACTCTAGAGAGACAAAGTCTGCCTGCGAGGCTTTCCCTGCTTGCACAAGACCTTAGCTCTCTGAACAAAAACACTCTGCCAGTTGTATTGTTCCAATTCCCAATTTAGAGAAATTTTGTTGGGTCATCTCATAAAGTCAGACAGCATTTAGAAGCTTCCAGACTTATTTCTGAAGTCCCTTAATGTTACATGCCTAGAATTTTCTCTCTTCTGAGCCTTGTATTTTTAAATTCAAGTCCTACATATTTATACTTCTGTATACAAGCCAAAAGATACTAGACTGGGAACACCAATTGGATTTTTCAAACTCGTGCTTCTCCACTGTTCAGGTCAACTGTCATTTTGCACAGAAATGATTCCCTAGTTGACTTATGCTTATATTAAGCAGAGATAAAAAAAAAAAAAAAAAAAAAAAAAAAAAAAAA
>NDXB01007343.1:42733-75227 GCA_002631895.1 Agapornis roseicollis | reverse complement strand
AGAAAAAAAAAAAAAAAAAAAAAAAAAAAAAAAAAAAACCCAACAAAAAAAAAAAAAAAAAAAAAAAAAAAAAAAAAAAAAAAAACAAAAAACAAAAACCAAACAAAACACCACAATAAAAAAGATGTTAATTTTATAGCATTTTCTGACATCCTAGAAACAGACAGGCAGCATTCTCAAGCTGCCAACAATCTTACAATGTGGCATATTTTCACCTGTTATGAAACATCATGGAAAAAGCAAAACTGTTTTTTGATGTTCTCACCAAAGTCACAAAAAGGTCATTCAGTCTTATGAGACTTCAACTGCTCTAGTGGCTTTTGAACTGAAATTTGTTTCATTCATCCACTCTGAAATACTGATTATGGAAAAATTCCACTTTAGACTTCTGCTATTTTAATCACAGATCACCGAAAAGTAATCATCTTCTGGAGTTTATATTAAAATTTCTCCCGAGTGGCAGTCAAGTTAGGTATAAGGACTCCAACTGGGTGAAATTAAAAACTCACGTGAGCTTGTTTACATTGCAAACTTTACCTTAAAGTAGCTGAGAGCAAGGGAAGGTACTGAGGTCACAAATCTGGATAGTCAATGGGTACTGTCTGTCCTTCCACAGGCAACATATTCTACTGGGTTAACATAAATACAATGAGTACAGTTGATCATACTCAAAAAGTATTTCTCCAAAGACCTGACAGGAAATGTTTCACATGTTCTTGGTGCTCCTTTTTGTAATTTATTTGTTTATTACACTTTAAACTGAAAGGTCTTTAAACCTATTTATTACACTTTAAACTAGAAGGTCTTATAAACCTTACTGGCTGTCTTTCACAAGGCAGAATGTAAGCACTACTTTTCAACAGCAACACTTACTGGAAAAGTATATACAAAGATGTCAGATTCTCTCACAGATAAATTCTTCTTTGGTAACAGTTTGTTCACAAAACAACTTTGCTGCTCTAATTATTTTTTACTTCGATTTGAGACAATTTATACAAACTCTTTGCTCGTATTTGTTAATTAGGGCGTGTTTTTTCTACCTATACAGTTACTTCCCTTTATTTTGTATACCGTGTTACCATTGTCACAAAAATCTTCTTTTCTAGTAAGGAGGAAGGCTAACTGCTTACTCTGGGGTCTTGCACAGTTATCCCCCAATTCAATACCAACCAGCTTCAGCTCCAAAATGGCTTTTGGTTCAAATGTTCATTGAAGCAGGTTGGTTTAAATGTCATGAAGCACAGGATGAAAGTGTTTTCCACTGACTTGCCCTCATGCTGTTGTTTGCATGTTGTGGAGGGCAGTTGGCCTAGGCTATACAGTTCCCCTCCTCAAATGGGATATTATGCCTTTATAGAGTTGGTACAAATATGGGAAAAGAAAGAGACAAATTAGGAATAGTCTGCTGCTGGACATGCCCAAGAGTAATAAACATGAGATCTTGTCATGAAGGGACTTCGCTAAGCGAAGGATTCACCATGCCTTTGTCGAGATGGAAATGCAGCCCACAACACTAACACAAAGTTCAGTCTGAATCTGACACTGTTTGCAGTTCATTTTTTCTTGAACCTCAGGGAAACAAGAGTGATGGAGTAGATACAGAGCATAGGGCAGAGCTGGAATCCTTATTCCACTTACCAAAGCAGTATCAGAGAGCAGGCATCAAGGAAAATAAGCACTATGGTGATCCATGTATTAACTTCCTGCCCTCCAAGGTCAGCATTTCTTAAACCACCCAGGACATTACATTCTCTGCACAGGCTCCAGCCATTTAGCAATGGATAGCAAAGGAAGCTAAAGCTCTAATGGGATGAAGTGTCAAAGAGAGCTTCTTATTTAAAGAACTAGAGAAAAGAAAATGGATATTTTAACTTTTATCTTGGTGTTAGTTAATATTCACACTTAACTGCTGAACTGGCTAAATTCTTTTCTTTTCTTAAGGACCTTTATAAATTTCATCATTAATAAAATCAGACATTCAATTAGCAGGGAATTTCTGATTGCTAACTGAGATTCCCCCTTCCCCCAACAGTTTCTCTTTTTTACTCTTTCTAGTCTTTTTATTTGCCCTTCCTACCCCTATGTCCCCCCTTCCCTGGAAAACCAGGGGAAAGAGAAAACTGACTCCATTAACCTCTGTCATTACCAAAATCCATCTCTTAATTAATATGAGTTAATATGATTAATCAAAATAATGAGACAAACCTATTAAATTAGGGTGTTTAAATTACAAATGGAAGTGGTAAAGGCAAAGGGGCTGATAACAAATAGCTGCAGTCAGAGATGGGGTTAGCTCTCAAAATGATATGTGGCAATCAGCAGAGAGAATTGAGAAAGAGAGGAAATCAGGAAGATCCATGTGAGAAAAACATTCTACATGCACAATGAATGATGTTGTTCAAACTCCAGGTGGCATTTCAGAGGATCAGATATGTTAAGTTAATATTGTAATCCCTTTCATGGTGGAATATAATATAGATAACAATATGATCACCAGATCTTTCAACTTGCAGTTAGTTTCTATAGAGTTGGATGGTGCAGATTTTGCCCAATTAGAGATCCCCACTAGCAGTTTGATGGGAACACTGAAGCATTTGCTAGCCATATGAACACTGTCCCATGGAGAAAAGATTGGACAGGCTATACATTTCTACACTAGAGGAACACAGCCTGAGCGAAGGCCTGCAGTTGCAATACTCCATCTCCGATACTGAGTTTCTTTGTGACCTCAGGCAAGTGCCATAAACTCCTCTGACTTGCTTGGCTGATTTAGATACACCATTCCTGAGCAAAGGTCCATATTTCACCTAAACTGTAATCTTGAAATCTGCCAAGCTTTGTCACTGTGATCCTCTGAGTACTGAAGGAAGTTATGCCAACAGTGACCTCTCCCCAGTAACTCACCAACAGCCAGTTTCTCATTGAATTTTCATCTCAGATACCTGTTTGAACTACAGTTCTGAAATCTGTTTAACTCCCTTGTTATAGACCACCAATTAAAGTAAAAACAAAGTCTCTATCATAGGTCACTCTAACAACAGAAGTGATACTCATTATTTGGGAGGAAAAGTCTTCCCTTTGCAGAAATCTATTAGCAGTTTCTATTTCAATCAAAACTATCAGCAAAGGAAACAAACATACCACAGGACTGCTGCAGATAACAAACTGCACTACACACTACTAACAAAACAGACATCAAACAGGAGGAGGTGATTATGTTAATAAATATTTTTCAGACACAAGGAACTCTAAAAAGAATTGGGGATGAAACATCCATGTAGACAGAATATCTCAAGACGAACATCGTCCTTTTTATCTTTAGTATATAATTTGTGATCTCTATATGAAGCTCAGAGCATGCTAGAGGCTATGGGGTTAACAAAACATATAATTTATGAAGACACCTTGCAATATATGGTTTATAGGTCACTTTAACTGCCTTTAAAAGGCTGCAACTTGCCAGGAAGTGTTCCAAATAGCACCAGAGACCTCTCTTCATGGCACTGCACTGAAGTGGCCGTATGAGGAGAGTGAGATAAAAACAGGAGAAAAAGAAAGATCCTGCAGGAATTCAGCAAGGGAAAATATGCTCAGTTGGCTGTTTAAAGCCGATTAGGCAGGCAAGGTGAGAGTAGCAGTAGAAGAAGACACAAGAACTTTGTATTCATAGCCCCAAAACACCCTTTCTTAGCTGGCTTTAGACTGAGTTTTGAAAGGAAGTGGTAAAGTTACAGTTGGCAGCATTATTTTGTGAGAACTAATGCCTGACCTTTGGCATCTTGGAACATCCTGTGGAAGTCCAAGGAAAAGAATGCTGAAGGCGCTAAGAAAGAACTTAATTATTAACTATAATCTCATATTGGGCATTATGCTTTCTAGCTTTACCACTGAACCAAGAAAAGGTGCAATCTTTCTCCAGGTAGAAGCACAGCTTCTCAGGTTATGAACACATGCAAAATGATGGGAAGGATAAAAAAAAAGAGGGTCAGAATGAAGATTTGGAGAACAGTAATAAACTGCAGTTGAGTCATGCCTTGTCATGTCCTTGTAGAACTTCAAAATCCTACATTAATGGCTTCATAAGAAGACATGAGTGTTGACAGTGATCACAAACATCCTAAAGAGTAAAGAAGTCTGGAAAGAGCATTTACAGCACACCATGTAGAAAGGCACAAGTATTTGGGGGTTGAGAGGCTGAAAAGCAGTAGGATGAAATAAAAAGATTATCACAGATACTCCATGCTTGGAGGAATGATAAGGAGCTATCAGAGTGTACAGTACAACTGGTGTCAGCCAAACACAGTGTTTCTCAATTGATGAAGCAAACACATAATGTTTTGAAACACCCACTTCCACACAATTAATCATGTATCACCAGGTAATTACTACCATCTCCCCCTTGAAAGGCAGAACAACCATAGTGACAAGGTGCTCTTCCATTTCTATAGCCAATGCCAAGCTTAATAGACACACAGCTAAAGATTACAGACACACTCATTTATAGTAGAAAAACTAAGTTTTTTTTATTGCTACATCCTGCTTTTCTGCACAACAGTGGTCTAAAGCCATACTTGGGATAGTGCTATTGCTCACATTTTTATAAAAATTTCTCTTGCATAAAACACAAATGGGTTACAATACAATAAAGTCTTCTAGCAAGGACAACCTTCTAGGCAGAAGGATCTAAACAATACACCAAAGGGTGTCTCTCAGAGAAAAGGAAACATTTTCAGAGTCAGTTTCGCTCCTCTGGAGTTATTACTCCCAGGAGTACAAGACCTTCTGCATCCATTTCTTTAGGCTCTTTGACTGCAAGTCACTGCAGTAGCTTCTAATTATCTGATGATCTGTTCAAGCCCTGGCTTCTTTGCCAAGACCAGGGGGCCTGTCAGTGCTAGCTGTGATTCTGATCCAGATGTCCACTGGCTATAGACTGGGACAAACTCATTCCAAAGGGCAAACAGCTATTTGAGAATGTTTTTGAAGCAATAGCGGAGCTGGATGAAAACCAGTGGTGTAGAAGTGACCTTGCACTTACATGAAGTAATACCAAATGTCTGGAGAGAAAGAATCCTTCCAGATACATGCAAGCACAACAATAATTCTAGGAAGTGGAAGGTGGTAAATTAAAGATCTACTCAGCTGTCTTTTGATAACACTGATTAGCAGCCCTGGCCCAACTGAGCACAGAGGGGAGATGGCCATGTATCTGAAACAGTCAGCCCCAGGAGTTGCCCCAAAGCAATGGCACTGAAAACAAAAAAAAGCAGAGCAAATGTAATGGCAGTATTTGCTGCCATACAGGCCAAACTCCACAAGTTCATGCCTACACATGAAAGTACCACACATCAAACAGCTCAATTCCTCCTCCACACAGAAAGGAAACAGGCAAAGGAAAGGGTGTGGGGCATTCTGCAGTTCAGGAAAGAACTATGAGACCTTGTTAATCCTCTCTATGATTCCAAGTAAAATTTCTTCATTTCCCACACACTGCCGTCCAAGGACAGAAGACACTTGCAGGAACTGAAGAGAGACATAGCATAACCAGCTGCCCTAAGTCTGCACATGCTTGGGCAACTACTAAATGATCTCCCTCTCTACCTAGTTGTCAGCACCTAAACTATACAACTGCTCATGTTTGTTTGTTTTTTGCTTGTTTGTTTTCCTTTCTATCCTTGGCATAGCCAGCTTTGTTGGGAAATCCTCAATTTGCTGAAATGTGCATGTTTTGCAGGAACGCACTGTCATGGGGAAATCTTCCATAGAAAAGTTCCCTAATTTGCATTAGGCAACGCAGAAGCCTGCGTGTAGAAGGAGACCTACACAGGATATGAGAGATTTGGGCTCAAGATCCTGGTCTACTTTTCTGGACCTAAGACCTGAACTTGGCTCTTCCCCAGCACAGCTAAATGCCTTGATTGATGTAATTTCTTCTTCTGGGAACAGTCTTTCCTGTTGGAACTTTTTCACCCTGTGAATTAATAAGTGCTTCTTTGGCAAGCTCTCAGTCCTACAGCTGCTACTGCACTAGCCTGTAGAAAAGTACAGCTCAGATTTGCTCCAGCAAATATTTGTAGACCCCACATAAGAATCATGACCACCTGAATACCACCAATTTTACAAGCCAGACAATTTTCTTTTCTTCTGATAAAGCTTCACAGAGTGCTGATGTAATCACACATGGAACAGAAAAAAAATATGAATCACAAAATAATTCACTGGATTTGAGAAAATGAAATCTGAGAAAAAGTCTTGGACCACAGAGACTCTGGTAGGGTTTGCTTTCTGCCACAGACACATCACTTCCCTTGCCAATTGTAAATTTGCTCTAGGCAGGTTCATTAGCAAACAGCAAGAAAGAGCTGCCATTTATTCCAGCCAAATTAAGATGAAAGAGGAGGGCCAATGGAAGCAGAATGATTGGAGAAAGGCTTAAACATTAATGCTATTAAATCAGTGGTAGTGCCATTACAAAAAAAGGCAAGGGTAAAGGGCACAAAGCGGTTGCAAGGGTCACTGACCCCGGCCATAACCACTGTGGGAATGCAGGGGTGCTGGCAGGAAAGCAGTCTAGTATTTACAATAGGATCAGCTGTTGCCTCAGCTCAGCAAATCCAACTCCATTGGAAGCACAAAAAAGGAGGAGAGAACATAACCCCTTGTCTATTAGGAGAAAGAAATGGGATGGTAATGCAGTCCTTTCATGAGGGGGACACAAAAGCCTCCAGGTTTCCAAAACAGCAGCATTGGCTGCAAATGGGTTTGCTTAGTCTCCTGAAATCTGCTAATAGGAAATCTTACACTAAAGCCTTCCCCTCAGCTCTTAGTACTGTTCTTTCTGCTCTCTGTGTCTTATACTCATATCTTCTTGTGCCTGTTTGGCTGTTCCCCATCTTTTGCCAATTCATTTTCATCTAAAGCCTCTGAGTATTTCCAGTATTTCCCCTCCCTTGAATCTGCAAACCAATAGTTGTGAAGAAAGGGGACACAGCAGATGTTTTTGCTACTTGGACCTGGTAAGACTTCCTTGCCACTCTTTTTCCCCAGTTTCCCATATTGATTCCTCCCAGTAGAGAAGGCCAGAAATAGCCTACATTAATTCAAGGTTGAGGCAGAGGGATCTAGAGCAGTATGGACCATGCAAACTCTTCAGAATGTTCAAGAGCTCTAGGTGTAGGTTGAGGGGGAAGAAAATGAGATTAAGATACAGCAGGCTGGTCTGACTTGGCTAGCTGACTGAAGGGTGCAAGTTGGAAATACAGCCTAAGCTGCTAACAGATGGCTTCTTCTCATGGTCAGAAACACACCCATGGCTTGGGAGGACAAGATGTAAGAATGACAGTTGCAAGTTATTTACATATATAAAGAGTGAGAAAATTTATATGTACACACAAGTGCATCACCTCATCATCCAGCTTGCTCTGTTTTAATACTGGCAGAGGCACAGCAGGGTTGCCTAAGACCTCAGTATGATGCGAGGACAAATATGATACTTAGTCAACATGCTTCAGCATGTTGTTTGCTTCAGAGTCATAATTGAGGGCAGAAGGCCAGGTGGATGCCCTCCTTTATATTTCAGGCCACACAATAGCACTTAGAGTGATTTTAACTCTTTACCATTTTGCTCATTCATTCATGCACTGAATAAATTGCTGAGCATATGCAAACCAAAAAACATCACAAAAGTTTTCCCAAAATTAAACTGTTCTTTTGAAAGAAATGTACCTTAGTTTTTATATAAACTACACCAGCAGTTTTAATATAAACTGCCTTAGGTCCTAGATTATGTTGGTTCCTGAGCTCTACTGAGCTCTATTTGCTTATTTCAAGTCATCTGCATCCCTCTGCTGCGCCCTCTTCACTTTTTACAACTTCCTTTAAAAACTGCACTAGAGCTCCTGCTATATTCAACTATTCCGTCAATGCCATACATGTAGGTTAAAAATCACTCCCACTTCCTGCTCCTGTGGTCATCTCTAAGGAATGCAATAGCCTTTTTTCAATACATAGCTTCAGAATGGAGGACTGAGATACAGTCCTTCTTTCAAGTGTCTTACATTGCACATGACTGCTAATACTTGTTTGGTTAGAATTAGATTTCCTTGTTATGCTAATCACCTTATATAAAGTTTTTCTCACTATTTATTACCCTATCTGGTGACACAGCAAACCTTAAAACTCAGCTATGTTTTTTAGTTCCTTCTAAATCACAGGCAAACCTGTTGAATAGCACTGAACTTGATACCAGTTCTTGCCAAATGCCCTGGACACTCTTATTCAGCGATACTTCCCACAGATGATGCCTTTGAGCTCTTGGCTAACCAGTTCTTAATCCATTTAACATTATTGATATCATATAACACTAAGATTTTAGCCAGACTATCATGCAGTACAAAATCAAACGCTTTATGAAAGTATAAGTACATCACATCTACACAATTGCTTTTAACAACCCATTCTTTGAGATTACATTCTTGAGATCAAATTTGTTTGACAAGACCTAGTTTCCATAAAGCTATGTCGACTGGCATTAATTATATCCCTATTCTTTAGCAACTGACTTCCATATCAGATTTTCCATTACTCCCTTGTTCTTTTTCGACTTCTGGCATACAAAGGCAGGGCAGGATGCAGTCACAGCATGGTGGGAATGGGAGAAGAACAGGAGAAGAGATGTGTAGAGATGCAGTCACTCCCAAAGGCGCCACCGAACAGTACTAATAGAAAATTACAGCACTTTTAGCTGGCTTCCATTGCATAACCAGAGTGAATCTTCTCCAGGTGATCTCACAGTCTTTGAAATAGTGAAGAAATTCCCAAACGGAACAAAACCTAATATCAGTAATTCAGAGATTTTTTTTCTGAGACCTTTGACTTGCTCATTTCAAACGGTTTTCTCATTTTGGATGTTGTTTAATACTCCCGTGTGGTAACTAATGGACTCGAAAAGCCTACAGATCTTCATGTGATACACAAGCACTTTGTCCTTTTCATATATAGGACAAAATATTTCTTGCACGTGTCAGGTTCTGCAGAGGTTAAATAAACTACACAAGACTCGGCAGGAATTTTGTCTAGCATGTACAGCTTTGGAAGTCTCTTCCCACCATGGGTTAGATTATGTGATCTTCTACAACAGAGAAACCTGCCCATTAGAGATTTAATTGGTTTACATAAAAAAAGTAAAGGCAAAAATATCACAGAGCCAGAGAACCGGAAAGGGATTTCAGCTCTGAAGCTTTGTAAAACCTTTAAAGTTTTAAGCCAGTAAATGGAAGCTCATAAACTAGTATGACCTTGCAACAATCAGGCAACCCAGTTCTATGTCTTGGGGCCCCATTGAACAGTTTGAAACTTAAGACTGAACCAGCTGATAGGGCAGTGCACATTTAAAAATATAGCTAATTTGCGGTGCTCTAAGAAAGATACTACAGGACTGCAGAGTGTCAGCGTTCATGCACCAGGCTGCCAAATAGTTTGCTGTCAGATTCATCCCCTGAACACAGACCTGTACTCTGCACTCTAACCTCTCACCATGTTTCCCAATTTTCTGGTTCCACGGGAGCCTCAAAACTATGAAAAATGGCATCATCGGGTGGCTCTGGTAGGAAGCCTGAAGGCACAGCCTGTTCTTCACACTTCTTAATGCTGTAGTCTCTGCAGCTTTTGACATTTTCCTCAGAGAGGAAGGAATTCCGGATCTCTATCCACTCTGCTGCAGCTGAATACTCATAGTTTTGATGTCCATCTGTAACTATTTGTCTATACAGTAAGGACTCAGGAACAAAACCTTCTAGTGAGGCAGAAAGCAAGGCAAATAGCTGTCAGGGCTACTTTGACAAGTTACAGGAAGTCATTCACAATCTCACTTGAGCTAGCAACCTCTCTGTAAGCACCTATGAGTACATATTCTTCAATGCACAAAATAACCACAACTTTCCAAGCCTCTTTCTAACATGCCAGGTATTTTTTACAACCTCTGCTAGTGTCCAGGGATGCGTTTGTGTCTCCAGACTTCCTCATGAACCACAGAGCAGCTCAGATCTGAGAAGCCGAAGAGTACGCACAAGTAAAGCCGGCTCCAAGCTCAGCCCTTTCCACAGCACAAGTAGGAATGTCAGTGCTTCGAGCTTCACTGGTCAACATCACTGAAGACAGAGCACCAGCTGTGGAGCCTAAGCACCCAACACTTTTTTGCGCAATAAGAAGACCTTTTATAAATACATTTTATGTTAGCTTATCTTCCATATAACCTGTCTCTGCTGTGAAGCAAAGGCATAATCAGTTCCTCCTTCAGTTACACAGGCAAAAGATCAAATTGTATTCAGGGATTCCCTTATCACCTTTAACATGACCATCCACCATGCAGCTAGCTACTGTATGTTAAGCTGAGGGCAGAAAGGACTTCCTACATCTTTAGTTAGCAAAATGGTGGTCTTCAATGGAGGCAAACCACAAGACGTTGATTTTCAAAGGTCTTCACTGCACCTTTCAGCGTTCACTGATCCCTGAAGTAGTGAATTCATTTGTTCTGCCAAATATAGAGACAGTGCAGAATCAGGCTCTCCCAACCATCTTCCTGTTGAGCTACACGGGTGCCATGGGACAGACTTCTATCAGGACCAGCACATATATTTCTATGAGTCTGCGTCATGACTGACATGTAGTAGTTGTGTAGTTGTTTCACACCCTTGAAAGCCTGGACAGCTCCACTGAGCTTCTGCCATTCTTAGGTGAATAGGAATGTTAAAATATTGGACTTCGAAAGACTTTTCCAGATCTCAGATGAGTTTTTAAATGTGGCATCAAACCAACTAAGCACCAAAAAAATTAGCAGTAGGCTGTGGTACCCTGTGGGATGACGGTGACAGAGGGCAGCACCCAAATACCGCGTGGAGTGATAAAAGAAACTTCCCAAGGAAGACACCTGTCTCAGCTTCTCTCCTCCCTGCCACCAGGTAAGAAACCAAACACGAATGCAGCCCGGGCAGCACGAACAGAGCGTGAAGCACCGTCCTAGCAGGTGACAAACCCCCAGGTGCTCCACATGTTCCCTGCCACTAGCCCGGCCTCCTACCCTCTAACTCCCCAGCAAAGGAAGTAAAGCTCCACCGGGGCACGGTCACTGAAGAACGCACCCCGCTCCCCGCAGCTCTCCCCCTAAGGCGCAGCAGCCCGCCGGACCCTCCCGCCGAGCCGAGCCGAGCCGAGCCGAGCAGAGCCGAGCCGAGCCGAGCCGAGCCCCGCTGCCCCAACCGTGAGGTTTTGGTGCCCCTCTGTGGCCACCATGTTGAACAGCAGGATCCAGCCTCCCTGGACGGCCGAGAGAGCTGCTTTGGTCCAAAATGCTGTCTGTTCGGAACAGCTGCTTTGAGCACTTTGGGGTCATTGAGGAGCTTTTGGGAAAGTGAGACCTCCCGCTTCTCCCTCTTCAGACACACCAAATCAAAACTGGAGGGAAAGCGGTATGAATTCATTAATTTTGCTGACTGAATAGCAACCTGAAAATAGACCCCAGACATTAAATAAGACAGTTCAAAGAGAGTCAATGAAAAAAAGTTATACACACTCACTATGGGTACCCTTCTGGAAGCAGTTAGACACTGCCTGGGCAGAAGTGGAGCACAGAAGGAAGGAAGGAAGAATAGGCTCACAGTACAATATAGGCACCCCAAGGACAGAGGTCCAGGCATTTTAGTGTGAAGCAGAGGGATAGCCATGCACCTGCTGGGGTTAGTCCATGCCTATTCAATTTTGTGTACTGTGTTTGGCAGTACACATTTATGAAGAATGAGAATAAAGCGAAGTTGAGCTAGTTGTACTATGACAACACAAGAGATTGACCAGGCAGGTGACACAAAGCAAAGAAGAATGAAGACTGCATATTAAGAAAATCTGAGCAGGTTCTCTCCCTTGGTATGGATCAGTTTCATACTCTTTATCAATAGCTGAAGATACACTGGAGAAAACAGTCCTGGGCTGGTTTGTAAGCTGGAGTTTTGCAGCATTTATACCATTTATTACCTGAATCCCTGCCCCCTAATTCTAATCTAATTTTTGGCCAGACCAAGATTTTTAATGTGCAGTGGGATTCCTAAATCTGTCCTCATGCTCTACAAGAAAAACAAAACAAAACAAAACAAAAAGGCAAAAGTAGCTTAGAAGAAAACACACTCACCCCCAGGCAGAAAGAACATAATAAAATTATGAACACCTACCTTCCAGCAATAATAGGACAGAGATTACCTTTTTACCATTTTCAGAGTAACATATATACAAGTAACCTACTCTGTACCTACTCCTTCTGCCAACAGCCACTGCTTTTGTCACAAGACACGTAGAATAAGCCACCGATTTCCACACTCTAAACTTCTGTTGGACTGTAAACTACAGCAGCTGATGTGCAGAAGCATATTCCCTTTTGGTTTTTAAAAAATAATTTGTTTCAAATTCAACTTGAAAAGAGCAAGAAGTACAAGTTCCCACTTGGCATTTTAAGTGGAACCACTAAATCCAGGTAACCTACTACTCAAACCTCTGCATTCATGACTCGTTTAAACAAGAACCTTATCTTGACAACAGGACCCTTTTTTCTTAGTTTAGGGAGATGTTTTGGTTTATTCAACTAGTTCAAAGACTTGTTCACAACCAACCCAGAGCTGATGAAACATTTTACTTTTACAAAACATAAGGTGTGAGAGTATAAATTAAGCTAGTTTAAAACACTGAGATATATTGACAAACAGAAACAATCTGTTCTATTCCCTAGGTATAGATAGACTTTTTTAGACCCAGATTTCAGTAAAACATATTTTCTTAAGCTTTAACTAAAACTACTTTCAACAGCCTGGATATATAGCTAATTAAAAAAATTATAGCCATTTGTGCATTGCAATTGAATTCCAATTTCAGATCTTGACACAAATTAATCTTCTGATAAAAATGAACCCATGATTTTCTAGTACAATAAAATGTACAAATTAGGATCCTAAATGTCTGTACATTAAACTATACCACTGCTTGATTCAAACTGGTTCAGGTATAGTAAATCCTCCTGGTCATGTGTAGCATCATACTTAGCATACCAGCCTGTATGTATTTGCCAAAACAAAAGGGCAACAGTGAACATGAAAATAAAATTAGTATTTCCTTAGCAATCTAAAATGTAAAAGCCCATGACAAGATTAAACCAGATTTAAAAACCACATCTCATGTTTCTCAGTTTGTCTTCAATCCATGTACCCTTACAAGCTCCTGGAGTGGAAATAAAATTTAACAAAGGAATTAGATTTTAGCTAAATTTGTTACCCAAAGAGCCAGAGAAAGAAGCTGATAGACCACATAAATCTCCCTGGAGTTACAATGGTGCTCAACACTGAGAAAATTCTTGATTTGCAATGGATTTTCAAACTCCTACTCAGGAAAACAAGTTTAGTTACAAAAGCAAACACTGGGGCCATTTCCTTCCCTTAATGCAAAGAGCTGAGAAATCTTACTGAGTACCAACATTCTTCCTAATCCCTGGCACATAGGAAAGACAAGGAAACACTTCTTGGCCTTAGATCTATGCACATTAAGCTTCTGCTACCTGACAGGTTGATTTACAAGACTGCTAAAACTAAAAACGATTCCTTGAAATCAATTAAATGCACATTTAAGACAGCTGGCATTTTGAAGGAACTTATTAGTTCTAAACATTAAAAATACCGTCATACAACTCAAAGACATGATTTTGATTAAGCAAAGGAATAATGTGAGGTACTGCATTTTTCAAATCATAACTGATACACTTCCAAGAACAGGATACAGAGGAGAACTTCCAGCTGCTAAAAATTTCCTGATTCTGAATCCTAAACTGTCAAACATTTGAACAGGCTGAGTAGTGGTATTTTTGCTCAGTTTAGGATTTAATATTTTAGATCATAAATAGTGTTCTAATGAAAGGTTCAATACCTCATTTACAATCAGATGGAAATGCTACTTCCAAAGAACTGTTATTTTTGTGTCTAAACTGTTAGTAGAAACCATCTTCATTTCTTCATAGACTCCAACAACAGGGAAGAATACTTTCTAGCAAACATCTGCCCTAATTTAAGGATCAATTCACTTAGTGGGCATCTAAGCACTGAAAGTTGGATTTTGTCTGAAGACATCAACCTTCCTAATTTACGCATTCCTTAGTGTGCTGTATCTGCTTTAGAGAAAAAGCTTTGTTTTGAATCTGTTCAAATCAGCAACAGAGACACTTGAGCATCAATGTGGTAGAGAAACAGTATCATACAATAGCTACTCTGCAGACATATTGGATTTTACATCATTCTTTGAGCTCATGACAATGAAGTGCTTAGTTGCATTGGTTCATGCCAGGCCTTATGGTGTTTCCAGCAGTGGCCCGTCCTGGATTTCATCTCAGCTGAAACAACAGGCGCACATCAGCTCAGAAAATCAGGCCACTTCTTCAGAGCCTAGTATAGTCAAGAACTGGCACTGAGGGCCCAGGCTTGAAGGAGCAAGGTCAAAAATATTTTACTGATAGGGCTGTCCAATCAAAACAGTTTGCTCTATAAAAAGAGACACCCAGTATCCTACATTGAAGCTGTTTACTTTTACTGCATACCCCACATTCTTCATCCAGGGACCCCTTTGTCCATATTATCTATATGCAAACACAAGCCTATGCTTAACTTAAGCTAAATATGTTTGTTTGTGCTACTTGATTAGTAAGTGCATTGAGAACATGATTGCAGGGAGCTCTTCCCTCTCTCTTCTGAAGACAGAGCTCATGTTGTTAGCCTTAAAGACATTTCTTCTCTCTTCAATGTTTTGTCCAAGTGAGTTGAAAAACTGACTAGGTATAGCGGTAACTTCAGCTAATATCATCCTTCTCACCTACTGAATAATGTACTGTTTCTTTCCCTTATACACTGTAAGAGGGTTTATTTTCCTCCTGCTCTTTACCTCCATCCTGCATGTTTACAAGCTTCAACATTTCACTACATATTTCAGCAGGAATTTCTCAATTTAAGGCTTAAAGTCTGTGAGCAAAATTCTGCTGTCTATTTTATGCTCCTTTGCACTCTCTTGTCTCAGGGTGTGGCTGATCCATCCAGTCTTAGTTTGACAGGTCTGTAGGATTCTCTTGACTCATTCACAGATAAGTTTGTACTTCTTCCCACTCTGTCATCACTAAACCTTTTTCAGTTTATATATTTTTATTTCTGTAAACCTGTTCCACTGGACTGATGACAGGAACATTGATCTGTCGAGGAAATGACCCATAAACAGCTTACAAACAGTAGGGTTTCTCCTGTTGAACCAGCTGGAAGAGGTGCATCTACCCAAGAAAGATTCGTTGGTTATGATGAATTGGAAGTTGAAGAATTGATTTTGCATGATACAGTTAGAATTGCTGAAGGGCAAGGAAGTTTCAGCTATAGTCAGATCTTAACTTTTTCTGGGCTGCCTTTTGTGTGCACTGTTCTGATGGATGTGCATTTGCCGTTTCCCAGAAAAAACAGGTACTCTTCTTGGGGTGGTGCTTCTGGCTACAGCCCATATTTGGATACCTGCCAGCTGCTCTATTGGAGGAATTTTCTCTTTGAGGATTCAAGCAAGTTAACAAAACATGTATAACAACAAGAAGTCACTTTTGTCCCTTATTGCAACATAGAAATCATCAAAGATAGGACAGTCATTGAAAAAAGCCTTCCTGGGACAGACTCGGGAAATGATCCTGGGCTAATATGGCCTTTCCTTAGGTTCTGGGAGAATAGAAAGTATAGGCAGCCTGTCATTGCATTGACCATACTTTCTTCACTGAAACCAAATCAATAATTACAGATTGAGTAAATGCACTTGCAAACTCCCTATTTCAGAATTCAGTTTGGAACATGACAGTATTCTAAGACAGCAACATCCCATGGAGAAAAATAAAAATCTATGGATATGACCATACTGGCCTCTATTAAGGACACTGCCTGGCTACATTCTGAATTTCAAATTTCATTTTGCAAAAAGGTTAATTTTTTAATGTAATTCCTTCTTAGACTATGGGGAATTATGGGACTGCTTTGCTTGTTCCCCCTTGGGAATCTCGGGCTGAGCTGCCATGTTCTAAATTATTTCTCACAGGCTGTATTAGTCACCTTGGGCTTTGCACAGACGGGCATCATATTCTCCATTGATAATTCTGTATATTTTTATGGATCTGGAAGGAACTTCAAGTGCTTTAAACAACATGTGGCAAAACATCCTTTTCTCACAGAACTCAGCTCAGTTACATGCAAGCTGTAACAGCTTTCAGAGTAAGGGTCAGTATCTTCTGTGGTTCTGCAGTGACTGAACCCATGTTGTGGTTTCACCTCCTCCGCATAAGTAAATCAAAAGAAAAACTAACACACATACGTTTTCACCTCACTGGAGGGAGGATGAGGAATTAGATTTCTCTTCTAAAAGAAAGTAGGCAACACAGCTTTAAAAATTGTTTAAAACACAGATTGATAGGGATGGCAGCAAAGCAAAGGCTCCACAGATCCATTTCCAGTTCAGGAAAGTCAGTCTGAGGACTCAGCTATTACTAGCACTAACAACAGCTGGCAAAGTAGTGACATGTGGCTGAATGTCCCAACCCCTTTCCCTTCGCACAGCTTTCAAGTTTATCAGAAACTTCAAAGTACTGGACCCAATATTTAGCATGGTCTTTTTTTAGTTCTATGGCCTATGAAATTCATTTCTACTCTTCTGGTGAATTTGCTGCTACTGATGTTTCACAAAGAACAGCTTTCCAAATGACTGTTGCATGCAAGCCCTTGATTTTTAGTAACAACCTTCTAATGCCCACTAAAAATATTATCATCTCAACCTTCAGGGGACATACACAAGCACAATAAAGGTCACTTCTGTCTAAGAGGTAGGTCACTGCTTGGCAGTAACATGTTACCCCATGACGCATTTTTACTTTGCTTTTTCAAGGCAGCACTAGCCACCATATGTTTAGCCTTGATGGCTTCAGTATCATAATGGCAATATTGTCATTTCGTAATGCCATAAAAGAGACCTCATGGGCCTCTGATTGTTCTAACACTCAGCACTAGAGAAATCCTGGTCTGCTGATGCTATTGCTCTCTCATACTGAACAGAGCCTCCCTATCTAGCCTTGCAATTGTTTCATTGATGGTATCATAGTAGGGAGCAATAGCCAGGGTTTAGACATGAATTAAGAGCCAGGCAAAGTTCAGGCAGTTTTGGAGCAATGAATACCCCATGCATTTACAGGCTGTTTAATCATCTGAGGATCTGAGCCTCATCCTTTTCCTAAGCAACATTTTTCTCTGGATTTCCCAGTCACCTTGCCCAATTCAGCATCCTACTCTGATTTTGTGAGCTTATTCCATGCGAAACAATAGCCTCTGTGTTAAAGACTTCTCACAACATTAACCTTTCTTGAAAGTGCTTTGAGAGCCATTGATAATAAGTACTATGAATTGCAAAATACATTAAGTTTTGGAATCATTTCCACATGACTTGGTTCACAGTGGGCCTTCTTTCAGACACTTACTGTAAATTGCCCTTAGTCACAACCTATCACAATTTCCAACATGAAACATCCTGTAACGTTTTGTGTTTCCACCACCCTCATCCACAATTAAAGAGACATTCTAGCAGTGACACATATGGCAAAATAGAGCAATTTTCCCTGCTAGACTATGAGCAGCCTCCTGAAAATCTGCATCCTTCTGGGGGACGTGAAATAAGAGTTTGGAGAGCTACACAAAGCAACTTCGACAGCTTGCATACAGCATGCACTCTGAACACTAAATTCTGGTTTTGTTAAAGAAGATTAAGGAAATGCTTGAAGAGTCCTAGTTTATAATCCAGTAATGCCCAAAATCATATAGGACATTACATGGTTATTTAGTTTCAAGTATGGGCATTATAGGAGGTAGAATTTTACTGGTCAGCCGAGACGATCTGCCGTAGGCACATCTTATCACTGCTTATCACAGCAGTGGGAAGAAAAAGAAAAATGGAAATATGCAGGCAGAGCACAAATAGATGGTGCCTTAGTGTGAGGAGCCTACCTTGAAACAACAGCAGTAACAATGGAGTAAAAAAAATGTGAGAGGACTCAAACTGTTTCCTTCTGAGGAGTTTACCAAAGAGAAAAGATGCTCTCATGGTAATAGAAAAATACTGAATAGTATACAGCAGGTAAGAATCCAAAGACAATTAAACCCTGCCCCTTTGTTTTGCTGCAAACTATCAGAAACATAAACATCTTAGCACAATTATTTCTATCACTATACAGGGTTGATTTTCTGGTTCTCAATTTAAAGTTCTTTGAAACAACCAGACCTAAAGATGGTTAGGTTGTTCACCTTCCCCAGACTAAAAGGACTGGCTGACAGTGTTCTTGGTTGAAAGACTGGCAGTCTTCCATAATAAAGACTTTATGTCTGGACCCTAAATTAATAGCTGTAGCCACTGAACCAAAAGGATTTTGTTCAAGTAAAAACTGTCAAGCTGATAACTCTGGAGACTGAGGTGTCTCATTTACTCACAGAACAATTAAATTATAGAAGACACTGGGCAGATTCCTCCCAACTATGCCTTTCAGATATTACTTCACTAAAAATCTCTGTTCTAAGGCATCTATGCTATGGCAAAGGTGGATTTTTTTGTGGCTATGGATGAACCTGTCAATGGAAAGAGGCAATTATTGCAAAGCCCTGACTACAGATGTATCTGTCTCAGCAGGAAAGACTGACATCCAAGACAATTTGCAAAAGTCAGAGAACAAGCAACAGATGGCAGCAATTTTCAGTTACCAGTGACTGGCTTGGGCTTCTTTCTGGCTAACAAGTGTGAATGGCTCAATTAGCTGGCCAGTTCCCTCAGACTTCAGCATCTATCTGAAGTTGAGAGAACTGCACACTTAGTCACAGTTGGTTTTAAAATCACCTAATAAAAACAGAGCTAGTAACAGCACTCAACTCCCATCCAGTTCAGAGATGGAGAAGCAAGGATCCTTAGCTGCTCACAGGCTCTGACCCTGCATCTTGTCCAGTGGCCACAGTGGTGATGTACATGCACAGTTAAAAGGCTCAGGTTTTTCACTACAGTCCTGACTTTCTACCACAAGTCTGACAGACATACAAAGAGACCAACAACTAGATGAGTCAGCCTCCAGCAAAAATGCAGAAAATTACTCATTTTGTGTACCTATAATTACTACTTCATGTGCATGGAAACATACAAAAGCACATAATCATACAAGTAGTTCATCTACCCAGTGACAAAACCAGTCCACTGCCTGAAGACCTCTCCCCTTCCCCAAATCTACAGAGCAAGACAAAGAAACATTCAGGGTTCCTGAAAACCTACTCCTTTTCCAACACATGCCAAACAAAACCCTGCTATCTAACAGGGAGAGAGGCTGAATTAACATAACCACCTCTCCACACAGCAATTAGCAAATGAAATCAAAACAAAGGAAATGTCCTCCATTAATCTTTCCCTGCCAAAGAGCACCTGACTGCCATATAATCCACAACAATTAGCCAAATAATGGGAGCGCAAGAGATTTATCTTGAAGCAGAGATTAGGGAGGGCACGATTAATGTACTGTACATCAGGAGTGCAGGCAAAAGCTCTGTGCAGGGTTGTTTGAGGAAACTGCAAAGCTTAGTAGCCTGCAACCAGGTTGCAACACATACACCCCAATATACTCCTTTACCATACTCTGCGTAAATCTGATTGGCATATGGGAGGATCAGAGCTCATACCCAAACTTACACAGACAAACTTCAGTGGTATACCAAATAGATTTACCAATATATTCTACTAAGAGGGGCACTTGGCAGCAGTACTTGAAAAATGTGGGGACAATACCCTTAAACAGTAAAAAGGTATTTACATTATGGCAGACATAAAGGTTTTGTATCATCCAACAGGCTGGTACAGAAGATATTTAAGGAGATTTACAAAGATCAAGATCTCTGCCATAGATAGCTGTGCCGAAATTTTCCTATGGGACAGTAAACAATTTATAGCCCTGTGACATTAAATGTAATATGACTCATGGTAGGAACTGGATTCAACAAAAGACTTATTCCAATGATATTTTCAGCACTACAGAAAATGAGACTTTAACCAAGAGGAATGGGAAGAGAACAGACTCTGCACACTACTAAAAGCAGTGCTGAAGTGGTGTGAAAATACCTTCTTGTCATCAACTTAAATATCAGCTTATCAGGCAACCCAACAGAGAATTTACTTTGGGCAACTGGTCTCATGGATGTTGCTGTTACAGGGGCTTTTAGGCATTCAGACAGCTCAACAGGAATACTGAGGGCTCTGTAACAGATTTAGTCTTTCTCTACTCAGAATACACGACTTCACAGATTCCATCAGCTGCCATACCACTGTACCTTGCCTGTGCTCCAGACTTACGTCTCACGTCTTTTCACACAGCAAGTATAACAAATACGGAAATTGAGACAGGGTGAACTCACAAGTCATTCCTGGAAAACCCCTGGGTGGACTCACGTTCCTAAACCTATAATCTTGCAGGAGACATGTTTCAATAGAGCACAGAACTTGCTTCCAAGATCCAAAGTCATACCTCTAACCAGAAAAAATAAAGTATCTTTCTGTCAAAGAATGCGGCTTGCAAATGAGGGGAGGGAAAAAAAACATTCACTTAGAGGAGTTACTAAAATTTCACCAAGAGTTGAGAGCAATTGGAAAGCCTCTACTCAGTAACAATGTTTTGGTTTAGCTTTCTCTCCGGTTCTTCCCTACAATGTATTCCTTCTGTTTCTCCTTCTTTCTTTCCTACCTCCTCTCTCTCTTCCCCTCCAGAAAATCTTTTCTCTGTCACCTTGTCCTTTAAGCTTCACAAAGAGGACATGTTCACCCCTGGAATATACTATATAGATCTCCTCTAAGTGCTCAGTATACTCAAAAGTGGGGGAGTGAGGTGGCAACAGTAAAGAAGCTACCTCCAATGAAGTAGTTACAGCTATATGACAACATGAAGTTTCAGCTCTCTAAGTTCTTACAAATTTAATCCTTTTCATTTCCCCAGAGTTTCATCAGCTGACCCAGCAGGGTCACTTTGCCCTGGTTGTGGGCAGTCAGAGGTGGTTCCCCACAGAATCAGTTGAGGTGTTTCTCTAGCTCATGTAACACTGCCTTCACCATTGTTCCCATGGATCTCTTTCTTTTTTTGAACAGTTAATTTACTGTACTTCATCAGTATTTTCACAAAGAAATGACAGAACAGAACAGAGGGCACCATGCGTCCCCTTACTGGCATACACCAGTCATTTACCAGGCACTGAAGATTAACGAATCTGGAGCTGCTTGCTACTCTCCAAAAGTGTGAGCATGCTCTTGCCACCTCACACAGGAGATCTAGTTCTAAATGTGCATGAAAAGACAATAGTAGGTGTTTCTTAGTGCTGCTTTCTGGGGAATCCTTAAACAGTGGCAACTCCAAAAGACTGTGCCAAATCATTCCATTCTTAAGTGGACATTTACCACCTCCTCCCAAAGAACTTATTTCCAGCCCCTTACAGTTGATACATTTCCATGAGAGAGATCAGCACAGACCTGCCAACACAGCCCAGCACAAGCTACAGCTGCATCATCTAGCCACTTACAGCAGTCTTTCTGGCAGCATTTGTTTCAAGGAAACTAACAGAGAAAATAATAGTATACAGCCACCTTACAAGCCCCACAGCCTTACAAAATGGAAATGGAGGGCAGAACCTCAGACATGACCTAAGGCTAGTGACTGCATGGTCAGCCTATGAAGCTGGTTTCATGTTAGTGCATCAGTTGCAAAGAAGTTACTATTTGTCACTAATTTTTAACCCCTGCAGTATTAGTAGGCTTCTCCCTTGATGTAATTCTAATTCATATTTTTAATGTATAATCAAAGGCTAGAGTTTTAATTTCCCACATAGCTGGATGAAATTCTTTCAACATGAAGGCTGGCTCTCTCTCTGTTGTCCAAGCACAGGGATAAATTCCTAAACTTGCTTGTTCACATAACATGAGCAACAAACATGGTGGAATGCCAGCAGCCATAAGAGCATGGCCTGGCAGAATTCAGTGTAGTCCAGGCTGAACAAAGCTACAGCCACACAGGGCACTCTTGGCCATCTGTACTCTGCCCCTAAGCAGGGACACTGTTGTACTTTAATTTGACAGCAATAAAATAAAGGGGCATTTAAAAAGAAAGCTATATGTCAAGAATTTCTTCATAACAGACAGATTGTTTGGAAAGAACAAAGTTCTCATTATACTGACTGTTGAGATTCTTCTCTGTGAAACTGTGACAAATCTAATAGTGCATGGGGGGATATTTTTTAATAGAGCCAACGAACAGATGGATGAGGTTTTAGAGAGGCAGAGACAGAAACGTATAAGCTTCAGCCAAATGCAAAGAAAGAGAAACTGCCTGGGAAAACGTAACTGAGAGTAACTCAGCATGGCTTAGTATCGGGAGCTGAACTTGCAGCTTTGACAAGGCTGACTTTAAGGCGACCTTCAGTGGAGCTTCTTAACAGTGTACGCTGGGCAATCGCTGGTAAATCTTTATTAATTTTAATTGGCGGCACCCATTTATAAGAACCATTAAAAAGGATAAATTGAGCCCATCCGGCGTAATGTCTTTTGTTAATTAGTTTGTCAGCACTGTTTTAATATCCCCTAATGACTTCATATTTCAGGCCTGACATTAAAGGAGACGCTGTGAGAAAGGAAATGGTCTTATCACCGTGTACATTTTTTTCTTTTTTTTGAACAAAAAGTGTCCTTCCAGGCCTGACCAAGGTTAGGTGTCATTTAACTCAGACAAGCAGAGAGCACAAGACTTGGAAGGGCTCTCTCACCCTATCCAAACTTCACCTTGCTACTGACCAGCATGCTCTGCTGAGACTTTCGCTTTTGCAGACCCACACAACAGCAAAAAAAATTAAAAATCATCAAGACACCAACTTCCCACCCTTCATAGCTCGTCATGGGCTTGTCTCCAGTATCAAAGCACAACCATGTGAGAAATATATGGGAAAAACCCAACATACAATTGCTGCAACACCTCTCTTAAGTAAAAGCAGGTTAAACCCCTACAAAACTTAAGTTCTTTTGATTCATAAGGACATGCACAGCACCAAGATCCTTATCTGTCTTGGGGGCCACAAACTTACAGATGAGAAGCTGATAGGATAAGAGCATCAGCAAAGAATGCTTCATGTATGAATCTGGTTTGCAAAGGAAGACAAAGGAGAAATTATTTCTCTAGATATGACGTTTGGCCTGGAACAAAGGGAAGGGAACAAATCAGTGATTTTGGTGTCAACGGTTCTCTTCTTCCTCCCTTGTGCTCATCATATATTTCTTGGACTAGCACACTCAACCTGCAAGCGTGGAAGACAAGGGACTTGAATTCAATTACAAATGTTGAAAAATATGTTTTTTCTGCTTCTAATGAGTACAATATGTTAGACCCTTATGTCTCAAGTAGGTTATGAAGATTTTATATTAGGTAATAAAAACAGTGTAGCACAAACATTTAACCCTTTCTCTTGAATATGTATGCAGCTGGTATTTTTTATTCAAGGAGGAAGTGCGTAAGGTAAGGGACAGGAGAAGGTCAGCTGCAGCAATCACAGAAGGCAGTGCAACCTGTGATTGTCCTAGAACCTCTTTATGAAGTTAACTTGATTTTCTTAAACACCATTGTCTTTCTCACTGTTCTGACACACATTAAATGTCTTTGAGCTGGTGAACACTTCCTCACTGTGAGATCTGCAGCAAGTTTTATTCCTGCTCAATTTCCTGCAGTGGCTTGATCAGTCAGGGGGAAGATCCTGAAATAACTTAGATTTTTTGTCAATGAAAGGCTTTTTCTTGAGAGCTGGATTCTATCAGAGCTTTTTCATTGAAGTTTACAATAGGTGAGCAATATGAGGAAAATAGCTTCCTCCCCCAGTTAATATCACATTTGAAGCTTTTGGATCTAGTGTTAAATTCATCCACAAAAGGGTGAAGTGAATAAGCGAGAAACAGCTAATAAGAAAAACAGCTTTATCTCTATTTAGTAATCAAAAGGTGTTTACATTTATGCTGGTAATGGTAAACAGAAAATTAAATCTTTAGCAAACAATATAGCTCTTTTTTGGTTTCCCTGAAATTCTAGGGTAACCCGTAAATGGCTTTTTATAAGCATCATACTGAGAATTGTAGAGATGTGTTCTACTTTGCTAGATCACCTTTGAGCAAAACACAAACGAGTAATAACTGTAAAGACTGAATTAGTTACTAGTTTTATTACTGAGCAAAATCCTTGCCTCAAAGTCAATGCAAATCTTGCTGTAAAGATCTCAAGAACTAACAGGTTTTACTTTTTCCATTAAAATTTAGGGCTAATGATTTCACCACAGATTTTTTTCTTTTGATGAATACAGTCACAGCACTTGAATAATAAAAGCTACTCTATGATCTCCCAAAAGCCATCCTACTGTCATTGCAAGCCTGTGCCTTGTTTCATGCAGATTTCAAATTTTCAGGGGACCACTAAAACTATGGCCTATGTGAAGCACACAGTAAAAGCATGCCTAGGGTGAAATAGATATTCCCAGCAGGCTGAACACCTCTTTGAATGAACTGCCTTTACAGCTAATAAAAGTCTTGAGCTTTTCCTCCAACCAGCCTGTCTCTTGTGCACTGGTGCGCTCTACAGAATTCAGTCTTTTATAATCAAAGGTCTGTATAACACTGCCAGCATAGTTGGTACTTAGTCTCCATTTTGCAGCTCTGACAAACACAAATTTACGTAATAGTCCTTCATTTCTGTAAACCACCATTGTTCGTGACAAGCATATTGCCAGTCTTCACAACAGAACAAAACCTTGCATTTTTATTGTCCCAGTATTTTTAGCCTTTGTTGTACTCACAACAAGTTAATTAATTAAGCCTCACGCCTTAATTTGTCCCCCTATTGCTAGCCAGAAAGTAAAGAGAGATTATTTTCTTAATATGCATTAACTCAATGACAGTTGAAACTCACCTGGGAACTGAGAAAGAAGGCATCAAACATTCCTGTTTCCAGTCACATGTAAGAGTTGGAGAAAAAGAGAACAGTACCTACCAGAGCCCAAATGTGGCCAACTTAAACCCATGTCTTCCAGTCTATTCTCATACATATTCCAACACTATTTTCACCTGATGGTATCTTTCCTTTCATATAAAACTTTCTGTCCTCCCATACATCATTCTTGCTTCCTGTCCTCAAAATTTAGGTATCAAATAATCAAAATTTTAAATACTAATAAAATGCCTGTATTTTAATAAATTATTTAAAGTTTGAAAATGCAAACCCTGTGCCTAATATATTTCAGGTATAATAATAAAAATAAATATATATATAAATAAAATATAAAACTAAGACTTTAAGAAAAATTCAATACTTTATTGTAGATTTTTAATATATTTTTTATCCAAAATTCAGATTGCCAAATCCAACCACACACACAGAGAGTACCTAAGAAATGCAGCACCCATTAAAATAACCTGACTAGTATAAACAAGCCTATACAATTAATTTTATGAATATATATGAAGTACAGGCAGGCCCCACCTATGACATACGGTTCCCTGACTGGGCCTCCAGGCTGGTTCTGGCCTCATTACCTGCCAGGAATTGTTGAGGAACTTACACAGATATATCTGTGTTTCTGGGTTAATCAGTGGACATGTTGAAAGTTTTCCTTTCCCTGACAGAGTTTCAAGCTGGAAGAAGTCAGAAATCACAAATCCTATCTACAACACTTTTTTGTTAATAAATCTGTTATGAATTATAAAATCAAGCTGTTAACTTTAATAGCAGAGAATGACACACAGTACATCTATTTCACAGAGCTCAGTCACATGCACACAATACACTAAATTGTTATTACCAGATTAGAGCAACAGTTGGGAGGCCAACCCCAGCCATTTCATCGGATGAAGAGGATTGTATTGATACAAGGTCTTCCAGGCAAGCATTCAGAAAGTGCTTCAAGCGGTCCCTTGTTTCAACTGGTGTATATATATAAGCACCTGTAATTCCTGTCTGCAGATAGCAGCCACCACTGTCTCAAATGTGGTGCGAGTCACACATCCCACTGTGGATCCTGATGTTTGCTGGTGGCCTTCAACAGATTTGACTGACTCACATGCTAATTTTTCCATGCTTGTGGATTACTAACCTCTGGAGCTTAACAGGTTTTGGGATACTTTCAGACATGACCTCTCAGCACACACTTTTCCCCTTTGATTTTTTGTCTCTGGTGTGTATTTCTACCTCCACATCCATAAATACCTACAGAATCCACTCACATGGAAGGGCTTTTCCAACACACAGGACATCTGACACTTCTGGGAAAAAGCAGAGCTATTAGGTATGTGCAGTGTACTGTTATGTGCAGTAGCTCAAGGAGACAAGAGGTACTAACAGACCTGTGAAAATCAGAGTAAAGCTAAAAATCAAATTGTTTACAGTGGAATTTTTTTTGCTGTTGTTTTGTCTGTTTTGGTTTTTTGGGTTTTGGGTTTTTTTGGGTTTGTTTTTTTTTTAGGAAAATAACTAGTAAGAATAAAAGGAAAACAAGGTAAAGTCAATCAATGGGAGGTTTTATTTAGCTCATTATTTAAATAATAGATTAAAAACAAGTTCAAAATCCGCATTTTAAAATCATCCCACAGAAACAACTTTGAAAATAACCTGAATTTTGGTACCTGTTTTGATCATTCATCAAGAGATCATGGGATAATTTTTCATCAGAATCAGCTTTTTAGCTTACATCTCAGCACTGGAAAAAAACAATTGCCTGCTTTTTCCCATGGGAAAAAAAACCATAGAAGGAAACAAAATAAATTACATCATGTTGTATAAAATCACAAATGTCATTATTTGTGACTATCATATGCTATTATTTATCCAGCAACTTCTTAGTCCTGCATCACGCTCAGCATTCAGCATCAAAGGAAAGCATTGTTATGTTAGCTTGCACTTACAATTATAGCTCTTAAACCACCTCACAAAACCTGCCCAATATCTCTATCCTCATACTGCAGAGAAGAAACTGAAACACAAAGATAAGTTGTTTGATTTTGGTGGTGGAATCAGGATAATCCTCCTTATATTTTCCCTGGAAAAAATTACTAATTTCTTTTTTTTCTTGATATGAAGGACTAGAAAGTTAAGGCTGCATATTTCTCAGCTCTCTTCTGACAAGAAAACTACTAATCCTTCCAAAATTCCCTTATTTTCTTCAGTATTTCACTCACCCTAACTTTTTCCTAAACCAGCTCTTGGTCACAAGTGATAGAAACCTTCAGTACAAATCTTCCCAATGCAAAGTTCCCTCTCTGGCTTTAGGCCACCACTTATCTCATCATTTTCTCTTAGTCCACTGCTTTTCATAATTAAAACAATCACAACTGTAATACAAATAATTTCCGGAATAAAGTAGTTGTATAATGAAGGACTAAAACCTGAGGATCAAGTTTAGTACATAAAAAGGGGTGAGGAGAGCCTGAAGACAAAAAAATGCACATTACAACAGGCAGAAAGATGCTCTTTCTGGTCCTGGTTTTGCTGGGCACCACTCAATGGCAGGCAATTACTTTGCTAACTACAAAGAAGAATTAAGTGGACCTGGGGTGTCGATTCAAGCCCAGACGCTTCACATGTCTAGCCCTGATAAGGAGATGGAAAACCTCAATTCAGTGTACTTAACCCTCAGAATCTCCTAACAAGCAGCAGTGAGGGCTTTTGGAGACAACCTGCATGATCCCATCGACTGGGCCAGGGCAAATGATAAAAAATTCATTTGGAAAGCATCAAATTGTGTGGACAGTCCACACACACATTCTGGATAAACTGGTTCTTTGAGATCAAAATATTGCTTAGTTATACTGGTCACAGAAACAGCTCTTAATTCCCCCAGGCAGAAGATTAGGACACCAAGCAAGCACCTTCAGAAAGGTTCAGGACCTTGAACTAATTCAGTTTGTGCTACTTATTCTGCACAAAGATCACATGCAAAACTCTCTGCCCCTACTGTACCAGGGTGATACAGTAATATTCACTCACATGAATGCACTCATGATCTACCCTGGCAACTGATCAAAACTAAAGTTTTTCACAGGTAGAGAAAAAATCCTCACAAAATTATATATTAATGTTGCTTATACAGATTTCTAGAGATGGCCTAGCTACCCAAAGTACAAATAATTTATATAACAGTAGAATTTACACTCACTGAATCAGCTATGCAAGGAATAGTGATCACTTTCCTCTTGATAAGAAAATAAACTTGACACTGACCTCATCCATACAGAAACAGCAAAGCAGGAGTTGTGAATTCCTCTGCAAACTGAAATCAAACTAATTCAGCAGAAACACTTTGTAAGATCTATAATATACAATACACACATTATAGATCTTACAAGAACAAGGATTTACTTCCTATTGGCATGTGTTTACCAAGTCTTTGAAATGCCTCAGAATCTGATGAAGCATGGGCTAGACAAATGGACTGTGAGGTGGACTGAAAACTTGCCGAACTGTCAGGCTCAAAGGGTTGTGATCAATAGCACAAAGTCCAACTGGAGGCACGGCACTAATGGTGTTATTCAGAAACAGAAAGAGGCAGACACAACAATAAAAGAATCTTTAAATCAGACTGTAGTTTTTAAATAGAGTAGAAATAGCCTTTCAACTACCTTAACAAGTTATTTTACCACTGTAAATCTAAAAGAAAACAACATTCTCAGAGACATGGGTTAGTATTTTCACTAACTGATCTTTTCCTTTTTCTTCATTTCCACTTTCCCATTTCCATCAAGCACAGCTATTGTAAACCAAAATGCAGAAAACTCAAACCACTTTTGTAACAAAGTAACCATAAGAAATTTCAAATTCCATGCTAAGATTTGTAAATACTAAAATATTATTCTTTTTCACTGGTGTGACCAAGAAATCAGCGTTTCGTTGTTGAAAGTCCAGAGACTGAGGGGTTCTCAAACTTTTTGCTATGCATAAGGAAGCAAGAGTCAACAACATAATCGTGTGGCAGGGAAAGCAAAGTTGAATACTGCAAGTGCAGAGCTTCTGGCAGGAGGATTACTCAGCAGAGGGAACAGTTGCCCTGAGTCACCTTTATTTCCTTCCAGCATTAGCATTGCTGTAGCTGCAAATTATTGTAAGAGGAGTTTGTAAAGCAATAGTTTTTATTAGCCCAAATATGATGACTGGGGAAAAAAAAAAAATTAAAATAGCCTTCAAGAACAGGAATCCTTCTTGAGTACATATTGAGAACAAAATCTCTGTGTTTACTTAGATAGGCATTGATAAAGCATCCAAAAGAAAAAGCAGCTGGTACCTGTGAAGGAGAATGTTGTGTGCTTCTTTTACACAAAAAGAGATAGATAATTTCTAGTGTGAAACAGTGAGAGTGGGAAACAAGATTATCATTCACTATAAAAGCAGTATCTCTGCTGAGCCCATGACTTATGGTGACAATTTTAGTTCCTCAGATTGCCTGTAGAAAGTGTTTTGAGAACAAGAGATGAGAGATCAAGAGTGGACCAACCACATATATGTTTGTTCTTCACTAGGTGCCTGTGAGAGTTTATTCTGGTATGTAGTCATTACTCAGTTTGACCTATGAAGTTTTCAGGACACCATTTGGCGCAAACGATGAACAAGGTTACATTCTTGGCAATAAAAATACAGCACCTAGAGACGGAAGATCAACTCTGGGAAGTATTCTTATTAAGAGACAGAAAGACACTCTAATACAGAATGTATTGAGAAAGTGCTGCAGGTTTCATAGCATTCTGTGTATAGAACCTGAAAGAGAAAATGGGGCACCTTACACAATTAGGGCCACTGCAACACAAAACTGTGGTAACTCACACTGTTCCCACACGAATATGCCAAAATCAGTGCTGAGAGTGCATGGGCACATTCAGTGGCTTTTTTTAATATCTGAAAACAACATTTGCTCTCACTCCATTTTTTGTCTTTACTTTTCAAAAACAGAAAAAAATATAGCAATTTTTCTGTTCACTGTCTTCTGCTTACCAGACACTATAGTCATACATGTTTAGTTAGACCAAGTATTATTTATGTTTTATTTTACACCCTTTAATTCTTATCAATATATTAAAATTTAACATTTCAGCCTTCCCTTCATTATCCTGTTAAATCAGTTACAGGACTTAAAACTGGGAAAGGGATCTTTGCTCAACATGAGTCTCAAGAAGAGCTACTCAGTCATCTGTGAAAGAAACAACTCATCAACTTCTGATTAAAAAGAGTCTGGATTATTTTTAATAAACCAAGACAACTTAACATATAGTAAGCTTCCAGAAGTCAAGAAGAGTAACATGTAAGAATCAATTTTACCATAACCACACAACTTGAAGTTGGCCTCCACCCTTTTTAGAAACAGGTGGGCTGATATATGCTCCCTGCAGCATCAAATTCCTCTAAAGATCCACTTCTCAAGATGGAGTGCATCAGTGCGATGGCCTAAATCAGTTAAGTGCCTCCAAATGTGGCTGCTACTTGTATCTGCCCCGCAGCTGGCCACATTCTCACCCTGGATATCCTGTCACATACAGGAAGAACACTAACTACCAAGAAATAAGAAATGACTCTACACATTCAGCACTGAGACAGGCAACAATCAGCACAAAAAACAGATGGTTGACTGAACAGCACTGTAATCCAAATGACCAGAAATTGCATGTGGAACTAGTGAGGATCTGGTCCTCGCAACAGCTGGTTTCAGGGGCTGGTTGTGACTTGGCCAGTCTCCATCCACAAATACAGAGAGCTGCTGTAGTTCAACCCACAAGTGTTCTTGGAATCTGCTTACTACAGCTTTAAAAAAGGTCAAACAGAAGGTGCTCAAAAAAAAAAATATAGTTATGCTGTGATTGCTATGGCTGCTTTAACTGGGCAGCCAACGCTGCCTTGTGACAGACAGCTGGGAAATGCAGCTAGTGAGGGACTGATCTGCATCCACATTCAAGCACTTGTGTTTCATGCAAGCACATGAATTGTGCAACAGGAATTTAGGGGATGGAGCAGCTGCATTATAAGAAGAGATTTCTCTCCTTAATTTGGAGACATGAAGGCTAGGTGGGATACAACTAAGAACTATGATATCACAAAGGCAGTGGAGAAAGTGGAAGCAGAAGTGTTACTCACCAAACCTTGCAATACTCCAGGTTTGGGCACTCACTCAAAGTATGTGCAACCATATTTTGAAACAGACAAAAGCAGTAACTTTCCTTTACAAACACAGCAAGTCATGAATTTCCGCTCATGTAAGACTGAAGAGACCAATAATATCAGCAGGCTAGACAAAAAGAGCATGCTATGCAAAGAGGATTAATTTATGGACAGCAGTTCCAAAACAGGTAAGGGAATGGGCACAAGTGTACCTTCTTATGATCCTAATCCAATGACTGTGGACACCAGGAAGGAATGAGGAGAATGCACAACATGAAACGGTCAGGACCATGTCCCTTCCCCATCTAACATTGCCTGCTGTTACTGTTTGACACAGAAATACTAGTCTACGTAGGCCACAGGTGCACAATAAGACATTTCTTATGCTTTTATGCATGAAGCTATGGCTGGAGAAAGGTCACTGACAATATACGCCTAAAAGGCCTGACTCACTTCAGGAAAAAGAGCCAGTATGGCTTCACCTGTAGTTGCTGTCGTATCACATGTCATATACTTGAAAAACATGTGCCAAACTTATAATAAAATAGACATACATTTTAGGCTACCTGGTAGAGCACTGAAACTAAATTTCATAGAATCACAGAATGGTTAGGGTTGGAAAGGACCTTAAGATCATCTAGTTCCAACCCCTCTGCATGGGCAGGGAAGCCTCACCCTAGACGATGTTGCCCAAGGCTTTGTCCAACCTGGCCTTGAACACTGCCAGGGATGGAGCACTCACAACTTCCCTGGGCAACCCATTCCAGTGCCTCACCACCCTAACAGGAAAGAATTTCTTTCTTATATCCAGCCTAAACTTCCCCTGTTTAAGTTTGAACCCATTACCCCTTGTCCTGTCGCTACAGTCCCTAATGCAGAGTCCCTCTACACCATCCCTATAGGCCCCCTTCAGATACTGGAAGGCTGCTATGAGGTCTCCACGCAGCCTTCTCTTCCCCAGGCTGAACAGCCCCAGCTCTCTCAGCCGGTCTTCATATGGGAGATGCTCCAGTCCCCTGATCATCCTCGTGGCCCTCCTCTGGACTTGTTCCAACAGCTCCATGTCCTTTTTATGTTGAGGACACCAGAACTGCACACAATACTCCAGGTGAGGTCTCATGAGAGCAGAGTAGAGGGGCAGGATCACCTCCTTCGACCTGCTGGTCACGCTCCTTTTGATGCAGCCCAGGATAC
>NDXB01007343.1:10633-37142 GCA_002631895.1 Agapornis roseicollis | reverse complement strand
CGATCTCTCAGCAACAACCAAAAACATCGGCCTTATCAGCCTTGTTCCCGGGCTAAGTCAAAACACAGCTACTAAAGAGAAGAAAAACTGACTGCAACTGCTGAACCCAGGACATATGCCTACTTTGGTGTTTAATGTTTAGAAAAAGGGGTTCTCAATCTGTGTTCAGACTGCTAGATTCTGCTGATGCTTTTTAATGGATCTGTGACAGGCGTTGAGGAAAATCAAAGTTGTTATCACTATGCTGAACTGTACTGTACTGGAATCTTCAGTCCCCCTGGAAAATTTTCAGAGTCCCACATACTTAGGAGAGATGGAACACCATTGTATTGAGATTGTGATTTGTAAAAGCTGGAATAATAGTTCTTATGAGGAAAACTCTGCAGGGTAGATGTATCCCACAGTAACCTTGTAATGCCACTAGAGGCTCAATTCTAGACAGTTATTTTTATAAGTATTAATTCCTTCATATTAACTGTTTCAATCTTTGTAATTTAATAAGACTAATATTTGCAGTAGTGATTATTAGTTGTATGATCCAATATTACAATCATATATTAGAAATTAAATATTCTAGAGACCGATTAAGTTCTGCATTTTTAGTGCTGTGACTTTACAACATCTTAGTATTGTAGTGTTGAAATTTATTTACTCTACAAACCAAAGAGCTTTCCTTGTATTTCTGAAACATGGCCAGCAGCCTTTAATCTTTCTATTAAATTTTAAAATCTGTGCAGCCCTTTATCTGAGGAGTTTAAATAGACCAGGACCCTTAGGAAATAAATCTCAGCAGCCTCACAGACAATAAGGTAAAATTGGGTAATGCTCATTTCTTTTGTTAACAGGGAGATGTGCCAAGAGGGCAGTGAATCATTCTTTTACCTCAAACACTGTGTTCAAGTTTCTTGCATTCAGTTGTGTAATAGAATCTCCTCCTCCTCCGAAGCAGCATTAGCTCATCTCTTCCAGGAAGAGTGGCCAGAATAGTCAGTGAATGCAGTAAATGATTTAACTATCATCAATACTTTGAAAGTATTTTTAAATTTTTGGAGAAATTGTTTGGTTTATGGATTGGTTTTTAAAAGTTGCCTCTGTCAGTAGAGATCAGGGTAAGAAATGAGCACAGACAGGCTTGAACCACAGCATCCGAAACAAAAATGCAGTTGGTGGGTTGTGGCTTGTTTATATTCAGGGCTCCACATCATCCAGTTGTAGTGAGAAAGGGCAGACACCTGTTTGGATTTCTTTCCAGATTTCCTTAAATATGAGAACAGTTTTAGATGTGGGAGTTTGGTTTGGAGCCATTTGCAGTTACAACGGTATACAGCTGCAGAAGAGCAGTGACAGAAAGGTGAAGGTTACATGGAGGAGTAATTATTCATAGCCACAATGCAGGAATAGACAGGATGTTGGTAAGGTTGCTTAGCAGCTGTATTCACACAGTCCAAGCTCTGCTGTACTTTCATCAAGGATCTAATGTGTTTTTTGTTAAAGTAAAGCTATTCAAGGTGTAGGAGGATATATTTAAAGAGTGAATGGCTTATTGGGCTTTTCTCATAATTAAAGCACTGTCACTACCCACTTACTGCTAATTCCTCATATTGAAACTGAAAGCAGGGCTGACCACATTAATCTGCTTTTGAACACTGCTTTTTACAACAGGCTATGTCTTACAGTTTTTGTTCTCACTGGCTGTCTTTCAATCTCATAGCCTTGGTGGAAGGACTGATAGCCAATCCAGGCTGCCATAGGCACTGATGTGACTAGTGGCAATCTCCACTTGAGTAGACTTTTTGTTGCTCTCTGCTGACCCATGGTCTTCAGGACTCCTGCTTGACAGGTGCTTAGAAACAGCCTACAGGGATCCTAAGCAGAGGTGTCTGTACCAGTGTCTGTCCCCTGCAGCCCATCCTATTCCTTCCATTTCTCCCTACTGCTGCTGTCTAGCAACTGCTCGGCAAACCGTATTTCACAGGTACTGAGATAATTGGCACTTATTTAAACTGCCAACCTGTAAAATGAAATTATGTATACCAGGAGCTGGCTCAGAAACTGTGAAAGTGTTCAGGTAGCAGTAGGACAGGAATCTTTGCTGTCCATCCTGCAGCAGTTGAACCATGCAGCAGGATGGGAACATCCAAGAAAGAAACGAAGCAGATATCTAGGGCAGACATCACTTTGTAATTTTAGTCTCCCTGTTTGAAAATAGAGATAGCAATACCAGCAGGAATTTTAGGGGTGGAAAGCCCTGTATTACAACAGGTATCACCATAGAACATCAGACATAAGCAGCATATAGTCTGGAAATAGGAAAAATTTAGTGGTGAAGTCACTACTGAATGTAATATTAAGCTGTGTCCTCAGTTTTTTGTGTGCATCCTTTCAAGATTCTGGTATGTAATATTTTTCTCTTTTCCTCTTTGTTTAAAATGAGCTTTGTCCCTTGTTGTCTCAGAGTGTGTTTGTGCATGGAAGTTTAATAGGCCTGGAAGAGTCACAGAAGGGCAGTAGGGAGGGACAGGCAGGTGAGACCCATACTCTTATTAATGACATTTTTCTGTATTACAATTCTAGCAATAAAGATGATGGTTAGCTTTCTTCTGTTCCCTGGCATAATGTCCTCTGTGATATACAGAGCAGACAATGGCTCTCCAGGGAAACTGGGCACAGCTCATCTGCAGCCTTGATTACTCCTCCGAATATTGTGTATCCTCTTGTGTGGCATTGTATCTCAGTGTTCGTGTTCTGGCTGCACATCACCTGGGCTTTTCTTCTTTATTTTTCCCACACATCACCCACCAGAGAATAGATTGTATATGCTGGAAAGTGACGTGAGAAATGGTGCCACCTCTTTCTTCAAATATAAGAAAAATTGAGCAAGAAGAATAACTTTAAATCATGTAGGATGTAATTGCTTCCTCCTACTGCCTTTTCCACTATTGCTCATAGTCCTCATAGTCCCTGTGTGCTCTGGCATATGGGACCAAGAGAATCTGGACAGTGGTTGTCCATGACAAAAGGCAGAAAGGGTTGCATGTGCCTGGGGTGGGTGGAGGGAAAGATTGATCTGATTATGGATCTACCCAGAAAAAACACTGCTCTGCTTTCCAAGTGGTTTGAATCCCATCCAGGCTGCTTGCCTTAACATCCCCTCTGCTTCAGGAAATAATCTCCTAGACTACCCTGAAACGACTGATAATCTTAATTTAGTGTCCCCAGCAATATCTATAGCAGTGGTTGTAGTTCAAATGGGAAAATTTATATGTTAAATTTCTTAGTTCCCCAATGCTCTCTCTACCCGGCGCTTTGCCCTGCTGGGGCTCAAGGCATGGAATAAACATGTGGGGGAAATTTTTAGGGAGTCTTTGTACCTCTGTACATTATGTATCACTATTGAGACATGTTCTATGGGTCCAGTAATAAAATGTGTCTCTTGACAGCTCATAAGGGTTTATTAATGAGGAGGGGTCAAACTAAACAATTGTTGGGTTTGACTTTGGTGTTGATGTTTTTTGTTTGTTTGTTTGTGGGGATTTTTTGTGAGTCTTTTTTGTTTGGTTGGTTTTGGTGGTTTTTTTTTGGGGGGGGGGAGGAAGGTTTGGTTTTTGTGGGTTTTTGTTTTGTTTTTGTTTAGGGAAATCAGTGAATAGTCTCCTGTTAGAGGCAAAAATCATTGTGAACCTAGTTTTATAAATAATTTATTCTGGTAGTCATCTTGCTGTAGTAGATACCAGAGGCAGATACCTTTCCCAGCTCAGTCCAGATGTTAAAATTAAGGGAAAATATGTATGTACAGAGAATAGTTTCAGAAGTTGCCAAATAAAAAGCTGAAAACTGAGCATTTTCAACAATCTTCAGTTAAAAATGACTATTCTACTTCAGCTCTGTTCTGATGTACCTCACACTTTCAGAAGCAAACCACATAATTGCTCCAGTGTGGTTTTTTGTTTCAAGTGAGGAAGAACACGGGATGTGGCTGAGTGGTCATAGCAGAAACCAAGTAAGGTGGATGTGTGTCTTCTTTCTGCGCCTCAGCCTTCACTATACTAAGATGGTAGCAGATATTTACAGCAATATAACCCTAAACAGCTATGTAAGTGCACCAGATGTATATATCAGTACTTGTACGAAGATAACACTGCAGCGAGTTAGAGAATATAATCATAAAATAATTTAGGTTCTTTATGGAAACTAGCTTCAAGATCATTGAATTCAACCATTAACCTAGCACTGGCAAGTTCACCACTAAACCATGTCCCTAAGTGCCACATCTATACTTCTTTTACATACCTCCAGGGGTGGAAACTCAACCATTTCCCTAGGCAACATATTCCAATGTTTGACAACACTTTTGGTGAAGAAATCTAAAGCAGTCTAAGCTTCCTCTCATGAGTGCAACACCCACCTTAGTACAGCCTCCTCTCAGGTAGCTGTAGAGAGTGACAAGGTCTCCCCTGTGCCTCCTTTTGTCCAGACTCAACAACCCCAGCTTCCTCAGCCACTCCACACAGGGCTTGTGCCAGCTTCATTGCTCTTCTTTGGACATGCTGCAGCACCTCAATGTCTTTCATGCAGTGAGGGATGCAGAACAGAATACAGCATTCGAGGTACAGCCCCACCAGTGCCTAATAGAGCGGGACAATCTCTTCCCTCATCCCCCTGGCCATACTATTTCTGATACAAGCCAGGATACTGTTGGTCTTCTTGGCTACCGGGGCAGAAACTGGTTCATGTTCAGAGAGCTTTCAGCCAGCATCCCCAGGTCCTATTCTGCCAGGGTGGCTTTCAAGCCACTCTTCTCCAAACCCATAACATTGCATGGGGTTGTTGTGGCCCAAGTGCAGGACCTGGCACTTTGCCTTGTTGAACCTCATACAATTGGCCTTGGTCCATTGATACAGCCTGTCCAGATCCCTCTGCAGAGCCTTCCTACCCTCTAGCAGATCAACATTCCCACTCAACGTGGTGTCATCTGCAAAGTTACTGAGGGTGCACTCAATCTCCTTGTTCACATCACTGATGAAGATACTAAACAGGATTGGCCCCAGTACTGAGCCATAGTGAACATCTTGTGACCAGCTGCCAAACTGGATTTAACTCCATTCACCACCACTCTTCGGGCTCAGCCATCCAGACAGTTTTTCATGTAGCAAAACATATGTCTGTCCAAGCCATGAGCACCCAGTTTCTCCAGGAGAATGCTCTGGGAAATGATGTCAAAGGCTTTACTAAAGTTGAGGTAGACAAGATCCACAGCCTTTCCCTCATCCACTAAGTTGACCATGTCATAGAAGAAGATTGGGCTAGTCAGGTAGGACCTGCCTCTCATAAACCCATGGTGACTGGGTCTGATCACCTGATTGTCCCATAAATGCTCTGTGATGGCACTCAGGATGATTTGCTCCGTAACCTTCCAGACACTGAGGTCAGGCTGACAGTCCTGTAGTTCCCTGAATCCTTCTTCCATCCCTATTTGTAGATGTGAGTTACCTTTGTTAACCTCCAGTCCACTGGACACTCTCTGTTTAGCCAGGACTGATGATGATGATGGAAAGTGGCTCAGTGAGCACTTAATCAGCATTCCACCATGTTTCTGTGATGGCAACTATGTCACAGTTGAATGTTTTAATGGAAGATCTACTTTTTTTACCATCCAAGTGGTAAAGTGATCCCAGATATCAGGTGGCCACCACTGACTTGCTGTCAAGATGCATGCCTTAGTTTTCTGGTTTTGGTTTCTGCTACTACCAGCTACTAAGGAGAAAAATGACTGCTACTGCTGAACCCAGGACAGCTTCTTATTTAGTGCCAATATGTATTTTATGCCCTCACTATGTACACAAGTTCCTGTAAACAACTTCAGCAAATTTCCCATGTCGGGAGATTTCACTACTATTCTGTTATGGAAAAAGTCTCCGCTCTTCATCATTGGTAATGGTTAGGGTTTCACTCTATTATTTTCACATGTTTCAACTTTTCCTTGCTAAAGGAAAGTATTTACTTATTTATTATCACCTGTAAAGTCAAGGTTCTACTGTTCACAGAAATAAATTACTTATTATCAATGCAATTCTTTTTTCCAAAGCCTGAGGAAAACAACTTGTAATGGAAATTTGCAATGGCTATTACTGAAGAGGGGAACAAAATGTTTCCTTCTTTATACCTGTCCTATTAATAGTTACCAAGAAATGTCAGACGATGAAGTAGAAAAAGTAGATAACATCAAGTCATGTTTTAATCTTATTTAGTTATTCATAATGATGAACCAGAAGAGACCCTAATTATGCACCTACATGACTTAAATAGTCTTGCTATTGTAGATAATTCCATTAGCAACATGTCTTGAAAGTGTTAGCAGAGTTATGGAGCTGATTCTAAACTAAATTCCTCATTTCATGCTTCCATACAGAGGCAATGATACATGTCTTTATGAAAATGTGAAATTAATTTCTCGAGTAGTGATAACACCACTTTTTTGAGTTGAAGTTTATGTGTGTTTCAGAGCTTATTCATGTCTGTCCTCACATTTTATTCACCTGAGGAAAGGGAAAAGAACATTTTCACATGTCATCCAAAATGGAACCAGTTTACCCAAAGAACTTAGTGTTTTCAACAAAATTACATTATGTAGGCAGGACACTTCCCTGTCATCTGGATTACACTCACAACTTAGTCACTTCCATCCCAATAATTAGGTTAAACAACAAATAGGACTTTCTGTGATTTTATTTTGAGCGTGGCAGAACAGTGATTTCTTGCTTCAATACTGCCTCATTAGGAACCTCCTCTGCTTTTTGTGTATTGTAGAGTGGATGGAAGTCCTAATGCCTGAAAACTAAGCAAATGTTTTCCTTTCAATTTTAGCTCTCTCTCCTAACACTCCTGAATATTTATCTATTTTTATCTTTATAGCTTAGAATTACAGCAACTGTTTAGCAGTTATTGAATTGTATTCCCTATTTTGCTCAGAAACCTTTTGTCATTTAATCTATCTATATTGTAGAAAAAGATCTTGGAATGCTAAGTATAACGTGGAACTCAAAAATACAATGTATGCAAAATGTTAAAATGCTGAAGAAGCCATAGGATTTCAGCAGAGATACAGTGGGATACAACTGGCTGCTTTTCACACTGTGTTTTTTGTTTATCCTAGAAGTCACATAGGGTCAAATTACCTTTTTATGCATAGGAGTTTGTTTAAACGAGAAAAAAATATTTTCAACAGATGTCCTTTCTAAAGTGCCCTTGTTGATTGCATTCACAGGGAACTGAAAGATGTGTTCTTCTAGGAATGTCCCCTTATTTGATTTTCTGATGGTGGCAACACCTCAGACTTCTAGTGGATTCAAAGCCAAGCTTTAGTTCTCCCTTTTCTGGCATGTCCAGAAGGTGGGTGAAACTGCTGCATCAGTGTGAAACTGTGCACCATCTGTTTTATTGCAGTAAACAGTGCTATGAAAAGGTCACAATCAGTATATATCACTCAGTCAGAGGAATGGATGCAATATTACCTCATGTATTTTTCTTCCATGTGGTGCTTTTCCTCACCCTGCCAACTGCCCGCAGGTAAAAGAAAGCAGTGCAGGGAAAGCTACTGAGATCTAAAAGCCACCACATTCCTGCTGTCATGAGGATGGTACTTTGTCACTGTATTTTCTATAGTGAGTAAAGTACTTCCTTGTTCTGCCCCTATTCACTTATTCAACCCATTGAGCAAACCAGCATGAAAGGCTGCACATCAGTATTCAAGGCACACCATGATGTGAGGACTCTGGAAGGGGGGCTTGGGTTGTTGCCTTTTAAATGGGATTGAAATTGCTGTGTATCTAGTTCTCTTAGAGCCCTTTTTGTCAGGGGTCCTCAAAGGGTTTCACAAAATTAGCTACGTTTAGTGGGTGATAAATGTCTGGTGACAGAAAAGTTAACAAATGACCATTGGCACAGACAAGAATAGGTCCTATTCTTGCTGTTACCACCAGGCAGCATTGGCCCTCACTATCATCCTGCACACAGTTTCTCATCTCACCGGGAGCTGCAGGAAGGAGTCTGTTGCACCAAGGAGCAGGGGCAGCAAGGGCCCTGCTGGTGTCCCTGCCAGAGACGGCTGGGCACGAACTCCAGAGCAGGGGTCTGCCAGGTGAGTAGGGCAACCCAAGCCTCCCAGAACTGCCCCTTGGGTTTCCTCCATATCAGAACTGTCATCTCTCCCTGTCACATAGTGGGATTGTTCGCTAACAGAGCTGTGAGACTTGGAGGCAGCATCTCTATTCCAAGAGAGTGTGATGAATTTACAGTAGGAGACCTGTGGCAGCTGGTGTTTAGCAAGTGCTGTGTGAGGCTGGGGTGACTTGGGAGATATTAATAGTCTCCACTGAGAAGCTCATATTACCTCAGTAACACAGATCATTAATTTTGCTTTTTAATCATTAAGAAAATACCTTTCATTGATGGAATGTTTGGGACAAAGTCAGATGTGAGAAATTTTTCTACTTTTCTTACTCCTGTTGTTAGCTATTAACTAAGTCACTAACCTTGTAGCTAACCTCTTTTTGATAATTTAAAGCTGATGGAATGATTATATTTGTATTTATACCAATTAGTATGCTGCTAAATCATTACTTCAAGTTGTATTGCTTTCTGAGCTCTCTGTGTTTGTATATGAGAAATCTGGAGCAATAAAACATGTAATACAAACAAATTAAAGGAAATGTTATGGAGATTTACCCAAGGCATTTATCTTGCCTGAATACCAGTTCCTAATGAAATTATGAATAGAAAAGTGGAAATTATTTCTGCTGCTAATGTTCATTATTATCTCCCTTTAATAAATGTTCACTACAATATTAAGATATCTTTTCAAATTGCCTCCCTCTCTACAAGGCCAGTAGACAGTTTTGTAGTTCTCTGCTCAGTGCCATTTTTCCTTTGTTCTCTCTCATAAAAAAACAAACAGTAAAATAAGCAGCTTCCAGGGCAGGCTGTGATTCAGAAAGGATATAAACAGGGCACCATGCACAAAAGGTGGCCTACAGATGGGTTAAAAAAACGAGGTGTATCTCTCTGGCTGTGTTCCTACCACTACTCCATGCAACACAGGACATAAATAGGTGTTGGTAGCCAACCTACATCCTTACTTTGTTTTAGATGCAGGTGGCTGTGCAAGAGTTGCCAGTGATACTGGAACTTCCACCTCTTCCCCAGGGTCTGTGTGCAGTAGCCACGGTGCTTTGCCCACAGAAGCAGGGCTGGAGCCCTGGCAGCTGAACCAGAGCAGACAGGACTTGGCGCCAATCTCTGCAAGCCTGCTGCTGCCAGCAGCACTCTGTAGGAAAGAATGACTGTGCTTATTTTTGTGTCTGCTGTGAATGATTATTACTGCATCCAAAGATGCATAAATAGCAGCTGCTTATTCCCAGGGTCAGATATCACCCTGATCAGGTATAAGTGAATGCCTCCCTGAAGACCCCCTTGGCTTCCAGCATGGCACAGTTACCTTTTTAATGTTCCCTGTTAGTCTAACATCACCTGCTCTACCACTGTTTGCTTCTCACATTGATCCCAGCCTGTTCTGCCTACCAAGGTCTTCCCTGTGTTAGATTAAAAAATGTCTTTCCTATGTCCTGAATAGCTTTCTCAAAGAAGATGATCCTGAATTAGGTAACTGTGGTAACTGCAGAAAATCAATGCCAGTTTGTTGTGTTCGGAGCCTTTTAGTGTTACGTTCATTAAAATCTCATCATGGTGGATTTTTTCCATAAAATCTGAGAGGCTTTTTATATCAACAATTCATACAAAGCCTTTTTATGTCAGTATTAATCTTATGAAGTCTTTTTTAATATCAGCATAGCTCCTGAAGGCTTTTTTAACCATAAAAACCTTATCAATGCAGTTTCTAAATTTATTACGAGCCACAGAAAAGTAATAATCAAAGTACAAGCAAGAAGTCCATTGCAAAGTATGAATTACAAAAACTGTTGCTGTCTTAATAACTTGAAACTCTAAAACCCACCAGTAATGTTGTGGTGAACCCTAAGCATAGCCCTAGAGAATGCATAATGTAATACTATAGACAGAAACTGTTACAGGACAGGAATGAGTTTTCTTTGGCCTAGAGTAAGTGCTCATGTTCTCCCCACTGTGTAAAACAGCATGAGGCACAGTGATGAGTAGGATTCATTCATATGGTTCACGATTCCTCACAAACTCTTAAATTGGACTTCCTGTTTTTTCATATATAGAATATGCTCCAGTGCTGACAGCAATGCAAATGCAATTACAATGCATCTGTATGTCCCATTGTCTGTTATGCTGCAGCTCTTAATTAGGCATTTTCCCAATGAAGTCTGGCAATATATGGTTTTTGAAGTAGTAATCACAGAATTACAGAATAGCTTAAATCAAAAGTGTTCATCTAGTTCAACATCCACTCAAAGCAGGTCCAACTGAATCATATTGCACAGGGCTTTATCCAGTCAAGTTTTCAGTTTCTCCAGGGAGGGACTTTTCTTTTTAATTCATATCAAATTGGGATTTTCCTTGGGCCTGTTGCTGCTTGTCCCATCACCATTTGCCTCTGAGAGGAGTTAGGCTCTGTTTTCTCTATTGAGCCTTTTACGGCTGAACAAACCCAGCTCTTAGGCTCCCCTTGTATGTGATGAGTGAGCTCCAGTCCCCTGACAAATTTGGTGACCCTTCACCAGATGTGCACCAGACAAGCAGCATGCAGTAAGCTTGTTAGTGCTATGAACAAGGGAAATGAAACAATCCTGCACAGCAGAGGGTATGAGAGGAAAGGTGGAGAAGAACTTGCTGTTTCCAGGTTTCATAAAAATAGGAAGAAGCTCTGGAGATGATACACCCAGAGTAAGGGGTGGTTCTGTGGAAACTGAGTGAAGTAACTTCTACTATGCTCTGCAAGGACACCACTTATATAAACCACTGCTAAAAATTACCTAATTTGACTGTAAAGAAGAAAACATATGAGGTGTTCAAGGAGCATGTGAAGGTTTCTTTAAAGCATGGAAGGGTTGTTTAGAAAAATGAGGAGAGGAGAGGAGAGGAGAGGAGAGGAGAGGAGAGGAGAGGGAGGGGAGGGGGTTTCAGCATATCTGAAGCATATCTTATATCCCATATAAGGACCACATTTTGATCACTGACTATTGAAAATGGGAAATTTGCAGAGTTGCACTCCCACAAAAAAGACACAGTTACGCACTTCTCCCTTCACAACCAGCAGCACCACAACTGCTGAATGCCTGTGTGAAACATGTTCCTCCTTCACAGGGCACATCTCAGCAGCTGGCTTGTGGGTGTGTGTACATAAAAAAAAAAATTAAAAAAAAAATCACTTAAACACGTGAAAAAAATGACAGGTTGATTTTGTTAAAGGAAAAAAAAATAAAACCATCTTTAGCAGGTTGGTTTTTCCCCCCCAATTTCCCCTAACTGTAACAGTTGTGTAGAGGAGTCTGGCATGCCACAGCTTAGTGTGTTCGTGAATGGGTTGTTCCTCACTGGGAAAGACCCATCCTTGTAATCAGAGCAGGATGTTGGAATAGCATAGATATAGTTCCTGCTTTCTCTAAAAGAGCCTGCATGCATTCTGCAGTCTACACTTGAGAAAACTTGATCGTGAAACCTCTGCCGTGACATCTCTGCATGAAAAAGGAAGCCCCCCATTTTACAGCACAAAACAGCAGATTACCTGATCACTGGGATGTAGCTGGATTTTGCCTCTGAGTTCACCTCAGCAATCATTAGATACAAGAAAATCTGTGAGGCAGTTTACATGGACCTTCCTGTAAAATTTACATTATTTTATTTTTCAGATAGTTTTCAGTCTCCCTTAATTAAGCCATCTTTTTTACTGTACTACGTGGATTGCTTAAGAAATGAGGCTTTTCCCTATTTGATTCATGTCATTTCATTTCAGCTTTGAATTTTTAAGTGAGTGCTATAAACTGACAGAGCACAGTGTTCACTCAACATCTGGATGCTTTTGTACATTTCTTTGATCATTATGATAATTAATACCAATTTACCATGTTTCTGAGATTTTTGCAGGCCATCTAGATTATAACATTTCTGTCCTTCACTGGACTGAGGAATTTTTAAATCCTTTTTCCCAGCTAGGGTTACAGATACGTTGAATGTTTTTATAAATGTCGGCATTACTTTGGCTCCCAAAAGGTTCCGTGTGTTCCAGCATGTGCTGTGTCCTGCAGCCCCTTCCCAGTGTCCCATTGACATACCTGCGTCCCTTGTCCCAGCAACGGGGACATCTCCAGTTGGCAGCTGTCCAGGGCTACACCAAACCCTCCTGGGATTTGTGCCAATTTAGGCACTCAGATTTACCCTGTTTGCCCTCTTAGATCTGAAGACAGCACTCTGAACGCAGAAAGGTCACCACTATTTGCAATTCCCTCTGGAACTAATTATTACTGCTTTTTTCTTAACTTCTGTAGGACCTCATTGAAATGTTCTGCCTTTCAGAAACTTAGATAAAACCATAAACCATTTATAAAAAAGAGCTTTTTACCAAATGAACCTCTGAGTTTGTGTTTTGAGCCATTTGGCTGGAGTGGGGATACTTCTACACAGGTATTGAGGAATAGTGCTCAGCAAAGAGTCAAGTCTCTGAGTCTCTGCTGCTTACTAGCTCAAGACAAATCCAGTGCTGTCCTGTGAAAAAATCCAGAAAGTCATGACAGAAGAAAATATAATAATAATAATAATAATAATAATAATGAATTCCTTGAAAAACTCATGAGGACTCTTCCAGAAAACACAGTGAGGTAATTTTGTCTTCATTGTGCCATCCATTTTAACTGCTTTATGTCATTTCTTGGTATGGTAAAATCCAAATTAATGCTCTTAAACTCATCACAAAAAAGGAATAACACTTACAAATCCAAGTACTCCATAAAATGATGGCTCCCTTTTTCTCATTTCCTGGAACATGCTCCAGGCACACAAATTGGACTAAGTGGACAAAGGCAAAATCTACCTTAGAGACAGTGATGTTCTGAAACAGGAGCCAACTGCTGGCTCTATGAACTGTTCCATGACAGAGCATCTCTTCTCACTGGCATGTGGCTGTGATCCTGAGAGACCATCCTCCCCAAGGAAGAGCTACTCTTTATGAATCCTCCTCTTAATATCAGTTGGGACTGTTGCTTTCCTCCTGCCTGACTTTTAGCACAATCTACATTGAGCATGTGAAGACTTGTTGGATGATTACATATCTCTTAGTTTAAGCCTGTCCCTTATTTTTTGAAGTGTCCCTGAGTGTAATTATTTCTTCATTTTTTTTATGAGTCATCACTTCATCTGCTGCATGAGTAAAAGGTGGGTTGACTCAACCCAGCTTTTGCAGAGCCTTGATAAACAATATATTGATTAAGCCTTGTTTTCAGGGTAGAGCGAGACAAAGGATAATAATAAAACACAAAGAAAAATGTCAGAAATTCTTCTGTTCTCCTTGAGCTGTCCTTAGACTCCACTGAATTCTACATCAGCAGGAAGAGTCATGAACATGGCCTTGAGTTTCTGGTTTGACTACTAAACATTTTACTAATAGCTATAATGAAATCACACTCAGAACAAAAAGACTTAAGGGAGCTTTTTCTTGCAGCCAACAAATACTTGCCACATGTGAACATTATGTATTTTGTTACAAGATGGATTGGAGGTACAGAAAAAGTTTTTTAAGTAAAATAACATATTAGCTCTTCCTGGCCTAGCCTTAATTGTTCCCAGGCAGACCCCTCACCAATGCTCTGTGGAGATCATGCATATTTAGCAGCTTTGAAAAAGAAATATTATGAGCTGTTCTGTACTGGCAGGAGGAGCAATTTTAATACTAAAGCTACAACAGAGGGATAGCTTAGTCCTATGGTTAAATACACAGGCAGAAGTTTTTCCTTGGAGCTTGCTATACCGACCAGGACTGAATCACATCTGAGGGGAAGGCACTCACAAATAAGCCTAACATGAGGGACTCACTAAGGGATTGCTGGAAGTATGCATTGTGAAGATTAAAGGGCCTGGTCAGAAAAAGATGAAGATCTGGCAATGATTGAGAGAAGCAGTGCAAGCAGTTCCTCTGTAGGGAGTTCTGTTTGCTGAAGGCTGCTTCATCTTCCCAGCAATCCTGCTTGAAATAAAGTTGTATGATGTACTTGGTCGCAAACATTATGATTTATGGGTATGCACAAAGAGTACACCTTAAATTTCTCTGACTGTAAATGGATATATGTTCTAGTGCCCATGAAAGACAAATGATACATTGGGATGAATTTACAGGACAGTTAAAGTCTACCCAAAAGAATTACAGCTAGCAATATCTGAGTAGTCCAACTTGTTAGCTAGAGGAGATCCATCACGTATATCATCAGAGAGTATATAATAGCAATGTGGGACACAACATTTGGGGCCTATTCAATCAAGATGCAGCAGTACAGGACTGTCAAAGTGATCATATAACTTTGAGCCCAAATGTTGTTCTTGCATGCTTGGTTCTTTGAATTATATTCTTGCATGGACTGTGACTGTGATATATACCCTTGCATTTAAAAAGATGCTTTGCATTTTATGCTATAAATTAAAACATGATTTTGTATTAATCAGTAAAGACAGGACTGTCAAATGAAAGATTGTTTGGAAATGAAGATTATAAAAATAATTTTACTTCTAAGAATGAAACTCTTGATTTTTTTTTATTTATTTTGTTACAAAAACCAACATAATGACTGATGCAAAATCAATAAAAGTGCTTTGTAGAATACCAGATGTCTCTGCATATCTGTAGGTCTTCATCTATGATTCTATGATTCTATGTTGCTATCCACTGGTCATGACACGAAATTAAGAAGTATTATTTTCTAAGATTCATCCACACTTAAAATAATACAGTGGAAACTGGAGTTATTGTCAAAAATAGATTTTTTTTTTCAACTGAGAAAACAAACGTTTCACTGAAAAATGCACACTTCCCTTTGTGGTCGATGATTCCTCAAATTATTAAATGTCAAAATGCTTTTCACAACTTCTTACTAAATAGTTGAAAGAGAAATCATCTATTGTATGATTATTTTTAAGACAACAATGAAGCTGGAGAAAGAGAATGAATATTTAACTTCCACTGAATTGCTTTTCTCCCACCATGAAAACATCCTGTGGGCAACGTATCATTTGACCTTGAAAGATTTGCATCATAGAATCATGGCATCATAGAACAGTTTGGGTTGGAAGGGACCTTTAAAGGTCATCTAATCCAACACCCTGCAATAAGCATCAGAATTCTTCGATTGCTTTTCCTTATCTACTAAAGGACTTTTAGAATTACCAGGAGTTCTGTTTTATTTTCTTAACATGAATACATAGAAATGTTGAGGCACATCCCCCCTATGCACCATCACTGAAAGAATCTGAAATGGCGTTTCACTGTGGAAGATAATAAATGAAGATTTCCTGGTTGACATTTAAAAAAATTTGAAGTTATATAAACAGAGATGATGGTGAAGAGAATTCAGTGCCTAAATACTATTTAGATTTCTTTCATAGTATATTCCAAATGTTTAGGATACGTCCTTAAGTTGAGTTGTGTGTTTGATGACTGGAGTACCCCATGGTCTGGTACATTACTGTCAGGGATGGTGACTGCAATAGAAAGGTCAAAAAGCAAAGGCAGCATCCACCTTTGTTCACATGGGCAATTCATGTCCAGGGCTCTGCCAGACGCAGTGACTTAAATTTGTATCTATGACATTAGAAAAGGTAGCAAATTTCTGTGCCTGAGTGGCTGAAGACCAGAGCTTGCCATGGTTTGATTCTGTCCTGTTCTGTGTCTTTGCCTGCAAAAGGCAAGGTAACTGCAGAGAAGTCACCCTTGTTCTCCATGGGTAAACCCTGCAATGTGCTCTGTGTCCTGGGTTCAGCTGTAGCAGTCATTTTTCTCCTTAGTAGCTGGCAAGCTTAAACCATGACACTGCCAGACTCCATGACTTAATTTTATGTCAAAGTCCTTTGTAGAAAGGAAGCCAGTCTCTGTATGGGTGGCTGAGGACAGAAGTCACCATGGTCAGGCAGGATCCTTGTCTGGGATAGCGACTCCAAAAGGCAGGAGAATAAATTACGCAGCAGACACCTTTATTCACTATGGACAGGAGTGCACCATGGTCAGGTCTTTTCCCTTGTATATACCCAAAGAGGTATTCCATACCAGGGCGCATCATGCCCAACATATAAACTCAGAGGAGTTAACTGGAAGGCCCAGATCGCTGCTCAGGTTGGGTTGGGTGTCAGTCAGGAGATGGTGAGCAATTGTAATCTCTCCCCTGTTATTTCTTTATCATTATTATTATTGGTGGTAGCAGCAGTGGTTTGTGTTATATCTTAGTTAGTGGACTGTTCTTATCTCAACCCATGGGAGTTAACAATCTTTTGATTCTCCACCCCATCCCTACAGGAGTTGGGAGAGGCAAAAGGGGTGGCGTGAGCTAGCGGCTGAGTGGTTCTGAGTTACTGGCTGGGCTTTAACTGCGACACCATGAGATAACTTTGTGTCTTTGTCCTTGTAGGAGGTAGTTAAGCTCTCTTCCTGAATGGGTGAGGATGGGAGTTCACCATGGTCTGATCTCTTTTGCTATCCATGCCTGTGCCTGCAACAGGAAAGAGAACTCCCAACTAGTCACACTTGTTCACTATTTGCAACTCCTGTCCGGGGCTCTGCCAATGTCTATGACTTAACTTTGTGTCTTTGTCCTTACTGAAGGTAGCAAATCCCTTTGCCTGAGTGAATGAGAAAAGGAGTGCGCTGTGATCTGATCCTGTCCCGTTCCGTGCCTGTGGCTGCTAAAGGTAAGATAACTGCAGACTAGAGTCTTTTTTTCACCATGCTCAACCACTGCCCAGGGCTCTGCCAGGCCTTGTGACTTAATTTTGTATGTCTGTGTTGAAGGTAGGGAATCTCTCAACCTGTTTGGCTGATGACTGGAGCTCACCCTCATCCGATTCTGTTCCATTCCATGTCTGTGCCTGTAAAAGTCAAGATAACTGCAGAGAAGCCACCCTTGTTCGCCATGCACAATCCACCTAGGCTTCTTCCAGACTCCCTGACTTAACTTGGTGTCCTTGCAGCAGGTGGTGAGTGTGTTTGTGGCACAGAAAAAAAACAAAAGCTGAAAATAAGATATAGAATGAAAGTTTACCTATAACTTAATGCTAACCATGTCAGAAAGAATGCAAGTTATACTCTGTGATCTGGAGACAAAGAGTAGGATCTTGATGCCAGTACCTGGAAATGCTGAGAATGAGAATAGATACATGAATAATAATAAAAAATTCTTACTCTTTCACAATTTTTTTCATGTGCATGAGGCTTTTATAACAATTTTTCTTTTTAATAACGATTTTTTTTTTCATGTGTAGGATGCTTTTACAACAAATTAGTTTCCATACTCAGTAATCTTAAATACCTGATATTAAGGACCAGTAAGTCTCATGGAACTATACCACAGCTGCTAAATAAATAATAATTTAAAATATGAGAATTTGAACAGTTAACTTACTGACTGCATACTTACTGCTAACTGTACCACTGAACTACAGGTGCAGAAATAAACCATAAAGCCAGTCTGACAGGCCAGTTGAACCATTCTTCTTTTCCTGTCCATATAGCCGGATTTTCCACTGACTTTCCTCCTACCTCTTTGTATGTGGCATGGCTGTTGCAAGGATATAGGCAAATCTTGTTTTACCTACCTAAAATTAGGCCCTGAGGAAGGAGCAGAATTCTGTGCAATGCAACGCAAACAAAAAGGAGCCCCAACCAGCCATCATTCTAGACTCTCATATGTCCCTGGAGATGTAAGACCATGTAAGACCTAATACATTGAGATGAATTCCATTATAAAGGTAGAATTAAGTCCTTTTAGTCAGAAAGGACAAATAGTACAGTTTTCAGAACTTTCTGGAGCCTTTTTTTGTAAGATTAATTATATTTGATGCTCTTGGCTTTTCTCAGAGGCTTGGGGAGCAATCTATGCTAAAGATAAAAACCCAGAAATGTCACAACAAACTATGTAGCACGAATCCATGACAGCCTCTGAGTGTTAGAGCTGAAGTCTGCACCTTTCTATCAAAACTCAGGGCAATGTTTGAGGGAAAATATTCCCTTTAAGTTTTATAAAGCAAAATATTTTTGAGATTAAGGTGTTCTGTGTTTGGTTACAGAAGACTAAACCTTGTTCTTCTTTTGACATAAAATCATAGAATAGTTAGGGTTGAAAGGACCTCAAGATCATCCAGTTCCAACCCCCCTGCCATAAGCAGGGACACTTGACACTAAACCATGCCACCCAAGGTTTCATCCAAACTGGCCTTGAACACTACCAGGGATGGAGCATTCTCAGCCTTGCTGGGCAACCCATTCCAGTGCCTCACCACCCTAACAGGAAAGAATTTCTCCCTTATATCCAATCTAAACCTCCCCTGTTTAAGTTTGAACCCATTACCCCTTGTCCTGTCCTTACAGTCCCTAATGAAGAGTTCCTCCCCAACATGAGAAAATAATAATAATGTACTTCCTGAAGATCTCAGTATTTTTCAGTACAGAGACTTCTGTTGCTTCACTGACCAATTAGTATCAGCACAGCAATATGAAAATGAAAGAATGCCAGTCATTTTTGCAAGGGGAAGCTGCGTGTGTATATCATAGAATCACAGAATCATAGTATCACAGAATCATAGAATCAACTAGATTGGAATAGACCCTTAAAATCATCAAGTCCAACTATTCCCCCCAGACTGCCAAGATGACCACTAAATCATATCATTGACTGCCTCATCTATATATTTTTTGAACACTTCCAGGGACGGTGATTCCACCACTTCCCTGGACAGCCTGTTCCAAAGCCTGATCACGCTTTCGGTGAAGAAACATGCTATTCATAGTTCAAGTTTTACTTCAGTGGGAATGCTTGGATGTGAAACATAAGCACAGTGGTGTGTGTAGAGTACAGGTTGTTTACTCTTGATAAGAGTAAGCTCCTTTCAAGAACTGTTTTTCTTTTAATAAAGCAAAGTCATGATTTTAGGTTAAGTTATACCAAGTATGGAAAGTTTGTGCCCCAAGACTGCTTTGGAAATAGGTCTTAGATTTCAAAGTGTGTTAGTCTCAGACCTATAAAGCTACTCCAATGTTTCATGTTTTAGTTTTGTTTGTTTTTCCATGAATCTGATGTTTGAAGTATGTATAAAACATCTATTTGCATTTTCAATCTTTTTTATCCTACCTATTTTTAAAAATTTACTGCATTATGAACATATTCGAGAGTGTCAGATGTTCTGAAAGGTTCCTCTATTTACTGTAATGTTACCTGGAACCTGTACATTCTCTAGAAAGGTCTGAAAATTAAATTTGAGGTTTTACAGAAGTGAAATGATAAAAATATGTAAGAAATACTTCTTTATAAGCATCAAGACTGTGCATCAAAATCTAATGGACAATTACAAACAGAATGAAGCAATAACTGGTCACCAAAATCTCTTCCCAGATTTGTTTTTTCAAAGGCAAAGTCAAACCAATAATATAATGGTGCAAACATTAGTTCCTTCTATCTCACAGAATACTAAACATCAATCTCCTGAATTTGTTCAAGGCAGAAACAAGGGTGAGGGAGAAAGTATTTTAAGCCATATGTTAGATTTTTTGCTATGGGATTCAAATGAATGCTCAGCATCTGATATATTTGTATTCCTAGAGACCTAGCAGGTGCGGCTGGAACAATTCCAGAAATAATTGTGGGCTCAAGTTCATGGAGGAGATGCTGCTGATGAAGTCATAGCAGCTGCTTGGTGGTTGCCTTTATTTAGAAATTAAGGACCTTTTGCAGCCTGGGCTAAGGTGCAGCTTCAAGTCCATCATGACAGAGGGACACGAGTTCTTAGTAAGCCAAGCATTTTCCCAGCTATGTCTGGGTTATGCTTAGCCTTTCATACCAGAATAAGTAAATGCTGAAAAAAAATCCAGTAGTTTGTGAGGAGACCTAGCTACTTGCTGCTGCTGCTGTGATAAAATCCCATAAATGACAGTGTGTTATAGCCAGGATGAATGCCAAATCTACCAGACTTTTTACTATACTAAGCATCTTTGTTAGGTTCTCATGTTAGACTTGATAGACTTTTCAATTTTTTATTTTTTAATAAGAAGAAATGGAGAAATTATTCTTGGGGCTTAGCTGAGATTTGTGACATCTACGCTTCTTTTATAGTATATATTTCACCTAAGCATGAGAAGCTTCCTCCAGGTCGCCTAAGATCCTTGAGATATGGGCAATCTTTTTGCAGCTGTGCACCTCAGAAAGAATCTGTTCTTCTCAGCTGAGTGTCCTTTGGAATAGGTCTAACAATATTTTGGAATGAGAATCAGTCCTCTTCTCACCTAGAAGTCTAAGACAGTGCAACAACTCCTTCCTCTTTGACACTTTCAGTTTCCCCCACTAGCTGAAATGACCTGATGCTCAGAGATTTTCTTTCTAATCTTCAAAAACCATAAGGATGCTAAACAGACAATGAAGTGTCTACCTTCAGAGTGCATAGTCATAGTGCAATAAAGCAAATGTTAGCTTCTGTTCTGTTGTGATCAAGAACCCCTGTGAAAAGAGATGGTCTAGGCATTAGGAGAATGCTTGGATATTAAAAATATATGCTGGTGCACTGCCCTGATGCCAAATCAAAAGTATATCCTAAATATGTCCAAGTAATTTACTGAAAAAATACAAAGATCACAAGGTCACAATTAGCAAACAAAACATGATTAAAAACAGAAAAAACACTGGAAAAAAATGAGATATTCCCAGTGAGTGGAAAAATAGAACCTTTCTAGGAATAGGTTTGTGGATGGATTTTTAGCAAAGAACAGCCATGTTCCCAAGTCAGCAAGTGCCTACGTGGAGATCAACATGAACTGAGGATGAAGAAAGCCGTGGGTAAAGAAGCAAAAGTAACAGTGCAAGCGAGATGAGAAGAAACTGGAATGTGCTAAGACAAAATAGTGAAGTGTTAGCAAGCTTCAAAGGCTAGGTTCCCATACCCTTAATTTAACCAATTGTAACTAGTTGCTGTGTGCTACATTGTATATGTATCCAATCTTAATGCTGAAAGCCATTGATTATTTATCTACTAATGCAGCAAGGTATCGAATATGTATCCAAGTATAATACACTAAGTATCCAATTATAATACAGCAGGCTATTGGAAGCAGGTGCAGGCAACAATATAAAAAAGGTAGATGCTTTGTAATAAATCATAGAATCATAGCATCATAGAATAGTTAGGGTTAGAAAGGACCTTAAGATCATCCAGTTCCAACCCCCCTCCATAAGCAGGGACACCCCACACTAAACCATACCATGCAAGGCTTTGTCCAACCTGGCCTTGAACACTGCCAGGGATGGAGCACTCACAACATCCTTGGGCAACCCATTCCAGTGCCTCACCACCCTAACAGTAAATGGCTTTGGTCTGATCACACTGACCATTGTCAATGTCCATATTTCTGTGGCAATTAGTTGTTTCTTTTTCCGTGGCAAATGGTGCAGAATGGTGAGAGAGCATCACTGCTCAGGAGAGCCCAACAGGCTGTTCAGGAGGGCCCAACAGGCTGTTCAGGTGGGATAGGAAGGGCAGGAGAGGTGGAGGAGTTGCACTCTGTGCAAGGGAGAAGTTGGACTTCACAGCGCTTACTCTCAGGGGTGATGCATTTGAGAGGCTGGTGGTGAGGAGCTGGGAAATGGAAAATAAAGAAAATGCCCCTGTGGATGTCTGCTAGCTATCACTACTTAGCAGGGTCTCCCGGGCATGAGCTTTTGAGGACTTAGGGGACCATGAGAGCTGCTCACTTTTAAAGAACCACCTTTTGAAAGCACAAGAGCAGCAATCCCATCGTGTCAATGGGAGTCAAGCAGGTGTGGGAGAAGAGCAGCCTAGAAATCCTCCTGGAACTGGGCAGGAAATGAAATTGTATCCCAGAAATTGCATGCTCCCTAGAGGTAAGGTTGAGCTTCCTAGGAAGACTACTGAGCTGCAGCTTGCACGTGGAGGGAGACATCGCGAAAGACCAAAGCTCAGCTAGGGATGAAACTGGTCAGTGTTCCATCAGACAACAGCAAAAGGCTTTTTTGAAGTATGCTACCATCAAGTGGAGGCCTAAGGGAAGTCTTGAACCAATACTTTACAAAGATGGCCACTAAACACTGGGGATGAAGAAAAGACAGAGGCATTTAATACTTTTGCTTTGCCTCAGCCTTCAGTGTGCATGGCAGACCTGGGGCTCCCTGCTCCTGTGAATCAGAAGACCACGGCTACAGGAGCCGTGGCTTGGTGGACACTGGAGTGCATGGGAGCAGTCCCTGGGGCTGGGACTGGACATGGGCACACTGGGGAGAGCCCCACAGTGCCCTGACCTGCCTGGGCCCCCGGGTTCCAGAACCGAGGTCACCATGGTGCTGCATTCTAACACGGTGCTGGCCTGTCAACGGCCCCTGTGCCTGCGGCGATGGTGTGGCGTGCAGCAGCACCAGCGGCACTGGGGGTGCTTTTATTTTACGGAGGAGCACTCCTGTCTTTGAGCTTTCGAAGCTTTCAATCTGCTGGTCTTCTGGCCCTGTGAGGATGGGCCAGTGGCTCTGCTGCTGCGGGTCCAGGTGGGTTCCCCGACGGCTCGGGGATGCGGCGGCACAGCTACAGCCCACAGCAGCCGCCTTGCTCATGCCCGATGCCATCTGCCCTGCAGGGGTGACCCGGAGCCCGAGCAGCAGCGCACGCCTGAGCAGGCATCGCCCGAGCCGCTGCTGCGGGAGCGTGTGCGGATGAGGCACAGCCACGGCCAGGGGAAGAGGAGGGACCGTATCTCAGCGAAGGCATTCCCTCTGCTGTAGAGCAGGTGGTGGCCTTAGGTGAGATCAGCCTGGGAGAGCTGTGTTGTCAACGCCGACTTAAGGAACGTTGTGCTCCTGTTCCCTCAGGGTGGACAGCAAGTTACCAGGTGCCAACGTGCTCCTGCTGCGGCAGTTGCTGTCTCTGCTGAGCAGCATCTGCAGGAACGTGGCTGTGAGCAAGATGAGAGCTGGCAACCTGGCCATCTGCCTGGGGCCAAGCCTCCTGAGCCCACCCGGTGAGCTGGCCCTGGACGTCCTGGCTCAGGAGATGGGCAAGGTACGCTGCGTTCACCGCCAGGCTCCAGCCTCCCCAGCCCAGCCCCGCTTTGCTGTTGGGGGGGCCCTGGCTGCCTCCTCCCGTCAGCAAAGCCGTGGGGCAGCAGGCGGGAAGAGCAGTCCCATGGCTGCGCCTTCCTGCGCACAAGCAGGAAGTACGCTCAGCCACCAGCCTGCACCTCTGCCAAAGGGCAAAGCAAGGCGGATGCAGGTCGGCCATCCCGCTTGGGGCTGTGGTTCCACAGCTGGCTCAGCCCAGCAGAGCAAAGCTATTCAAGGGCTGTGCCTTTCAGAGCTAAGGCAGCAGTTGGACAGGGAGGTCCTTGCACCCTGCTAACTTGCACCTTTCCATTGCAGGTGCCTCCCATCGCTCCTGAGAGCGAGCAAGAGAACAGCTTTTGCTGGGAGGAAAGGTAAAAGTACCTAGCTCTGCTTGCTTCAGGGTAATCATGGCTTCAGCTCTCTAACAATACCGTTGAATGGAAAGGTTGCCAGGCTCTGCAAGAAGGAGCAGAAAGCGGTGAGCAGCCTGTGAAGAGGGGAGTGACAGGCCTCTGTGTGTGAAGAAGAGCAGGTTGTCCGCGGAGCTCTCATCAGGGATGGGCAACTGAAAACCAGTAAAGAAGGAGGAGCGCGGGTATGTCACGGACCCTGTTTTCCATCTTTCTAAGTTCTGAGTGTAGGAAATATTCCTGAGGTGTGCAGGATGGCCCTAGAAAGGAAGCATGCACGTGTCCTCAGTGGAACAGGTATGTCAGGAGAAGCATACCACCGCAGCACTGGCAGGTTTCATTTTGCCCCTGTAGAAGCTCAGTTTATGTAAGTCTGATTTTAGTATGGCACAGTGAGGGATGCTGCTGCTTGGGTTTTGGAAAGGATCATATGAGAGCTTCCCAGGGCTCCCTGCCAAGCCCTGCTGCCTGGCAAGGTGGCACTGCACATTCCTGTCAACTTGCCATGCTCTGAGTGTATCAGGCAGGTTGAAAATGGACCCAAAGCAAAGTGCAGTTGCCAGGAAGGAGCCTCTCTCCTGTGGTAGGAATGACCCCTTTCACAGCACACTTCCAAAATCCCAGGAGAGCCAAGTCCCGCCTGTTTCTGCCCTTGTGGTCTCATCAGTGCTCTCTGACTCTGCCCTTATAGGTGCTTGGACTCCCCAGAAGAGCCCTGCTGCCTGGCCTTTGAGTTTCCCCATGCGGCCCCAGTACCAGCCCGGTGGCGGTGAGGACAGAAACCACGGTGTCCTTCTGCTCTGGAGGGAAGGTGCCACTACCTCATGCTGGAACCAGATCAGCACCATCAGGCTCATCCTGGCTCTCCCAGGAGGCCTTGCTGGATCATTCATCAGCCCCACCAGCAGATGCCCATCCTCTGGTGCATCTCCCTCCCCAGGTGGGGAGCTGGACCCTGGGCTCCCTCTTACTGTGTTTATTACAGTGTTTATTTATCACTATGCCTGTTACCGTGTTTGTTACTCTCTTTATGTTTGTTAGGCTATTACTATGTCTTTTAGAAACAAATGTTAGGATATTTTAGGCTGAGAAAGTTGGGGTAGGCTGAGAAAGTTGGGTCTGTTCAGCCTGGAGAAGAGAAGGCTGCATGGAGACCTCATAGCAGCCTTCCAGTATCTGAAGGGGGCTATAGGGATGCGGGGGATAGAGTATTCATTAGGGACTGTAGTGACAGGACAAAGGCTAACAGGTTCAAACTTAAACAGGGGAAGTTTAGACTGGATATAGGGAGGAAGTTTTTTACTGTAAGAGTGGTGAGGCACTGGAATGGGTTGCCCAGGGAGGTTGTGAATGCTCCATCCCTGGTGGTGTTCAAGGCCAGGTTGGATGAAGCCTTGTGGGTCATGGTTTATTAGTGTGAAGTGTCCCTGCCCATGGCAGGGGCTTGAACTAGATGATATTAAGGTCCTTTTCAGCCCTAACTATTCTATGATTCTATGATATACTTTAGGATATATTTAGGGTATAGTTTAGGAAACACATTCTAGGATAGTAGTTATTTCACATTGTTTGAGTACACACTTCATAGTTTCATAGCCTTTAGGATAGTTAGGGTTGGAAAGGACTTCTAGCAATTTCATGTTGGTTGACAAGACTTGTCTTATAGTGGCTTTATAGTGCTATTAGTAACAAAGCAGAAAGACTTACAAAAGTCGTATCTCTCTGCCTTGCTGTCTGCATCCTACAGAATGCAGAAAAAGAAAATATTCTGCAAAACAGAAGACAAAGTGCTGAGAGGGTCTTTGGATTAGGCAAGAAATGACAGAAAGCTATTTATGAATGCAGAAGAACTACTACTGCACCTTGAAAAAGATTCAAGTATGCTCCAGATGAGTACTGGCCTGGTATTGGAATACAGCTGCATTATCTTAAAGACCTGTTAAGGTCCAGAAGTAAAGAGAAAATTGTTTCTAAGAGAAAATGCAGGCAGATGAAAGGAGCATGGAATTGAACCACTGTGTTTTCACTGACAACTGCTCATTCTGGGCAGACAGATGTTGAAACAAAAACAAAAAAGCAACAATAGGAAAATAAAATTTAAAAACTTCCACAAAACCAAACAAAACCCCTCCAACAACAACAAAAAAAGAAAAAAACCAAATCCAAAATAAAACAAAAACACACACACACACCCCCAGCCAAACGAACAACCTGTTTAAACCTGTCATGGTTTAAACCAAATCAGCCATAAATCAGCTATGCAGTCTCTCTCTCACTTCCCCCATTCTTTATCTCCCCCTGCTCCTGGAGGGCTGGGGAGGAGAATCGAAAAGATTGTAACTCCCATGGGTTGAGATAAGAGTAGTCAAGTAACTAAGGTATAACACAAACCACTGCTGCTACCACCAATAATAATAATGATGAAGGAAATAACAAGGAAAGAGAATACAACACTTCACCACTCACCAACCGATAACTCGCCCTACCCAGCAGTGATCTACCCCTTCCAGGTAACTGCCCCTAGTTCTACATCCTGGGCATGACATGCTGTGGTATGGAATACCTCTTTGGTCAGTTTGGGCCATGTGTCCTGTCTCTTCTACCTCCCGGCTTCCCCTCCCCTGGCAGAGCATGAGACTCATGAAGTCCCTGGTCAGAGTAAACATGACTTAGTGACAACTAAAACCATCAGTGCTATCAGCACTGTTCCCAGGATGAAAGTCAAAAACACAGCACTGCACCAGCTACTAAGAAGCAGAAAAAATAACTGCTACTGCTGAGCCCAGGACAAAACCCCAACCCTAAATCCTGTTTTGAAAAAAGAAAAAAAAAAAAAAAAAA
>NDXB01007343.1:0-10565 GCA_002631895.1 Agapornis roseicollis | reverse complement strand
GCCGAGCCACAGAAAAAAACCCCACCCCCAAACCTTGTTTTAAAAAAAAAAAAAAAAAAAAAAAAATCCCTTGGATCCCTCTGCACTCAGGAGTAAGATCAGTTCTCAAGATCTTAGTGTGATCTACCGCAGATGTTCAGTGTCTACTGTGACACTTTCTAGACAGAAGGCTATCTAAATGCCATTGGGAAATGGTAGCAGTCATCCCAGCCTTCTGCAGACAAAACTGTCTCAAATCTGAGTACCAACAGAGCAATTTGTTTGTAATAGGGCTGAGTGAGGGATACGTGTGTATTTTCCTTGCATTTGCTGGGATGTGTAGCCTGCAGTTCCCAGCATTTCTTCATAGGTATTATGCCTTTCTGAATTTTTTTAACATTTCAATACAGAAGTGTCAAATATATATCTGGCCAGCCTCTGTATTTGGATGAGCCCATTCCCTTTTTATTCCTCTCTCCACCTCTGGGTTTCATTTCTCTCTCTCTCTGATACTCATCTGCCCAAGAAGACAAAAAGGCCATGCCATGGTTGCATTTGTATAAGCCTTTTCTTTCTCCCAAGAACTTTGTTGTTTCTCCTAAAAAAGGTGAGGGGACACTTGCATCCAAGAAAAGGTTTTGACAAGGCAAGAACTTGAGTATGTTGCTACTTCTTCTAACCCAAGAAACAAAAGCACTACTTTTGAGAGAAGGCCAATGGTCAGTGTTTCTGTGATCTTGCTATGCTTTCATTCCATCCTTCTTCACATGCAGTATCAAAGCCCCAACTCTCTGGCCATGTTGCCACACCACAGACTCTGTTAGGAAGAGAATAATTTCAAGATGTAGGGAACTTCTATTTATGAAAAGGAGATTATTTTTTGTCAGCTGGAAAAGCTAGAGCTTGCAAGTTTCAAGGGGACAGCCACTTCAAATCTACTTCATCTGAAAAGTAGCTGATGAATTGAAAGCTATACTCTATTACCTGACAATGATAAGAAAGGCTCTTCATCTTCCTCAGGGAAACTTAAAAGTCCCAAATCATACAGGATGTTGAGAACCAAAGGTTGGATAAAAACTAAAGGACCCATGCCCTTACTCCAGTAAGGGGCAGCAAGACATGGGCAGCTCCCATGTGCTGGGAGAGGAGGGAAATCTGTGAAACGGATGCTCACAGTATCATAGAAAACCTAATTTGTCACAGTGATGGAAGAACATAAACTAACTACTATGTTTGCAATAAACCTCACTGCTTTGCTCCCGAACTGGTTGTTTTCTGGTCATTGGGTTTTCAGCACACGGGTTGTTTTTTAATCATTGTGATTGCACTCATGGCTCAGAGAGGGATCTTTCTTTCAATTCCAGAACATCAGAAATCTGATGTCTGCAAGTGCTTTGTAGGGTGGATTGCCACATTCCTGTNTTCAGCACAGGGGGTGTTTTTTAATTGTTGTTGCACTCATGGCTCATAGAGGGATTTTTCTTTCAACTCCAGAACATCATAAATCTCCTGATGTCTGCAAGTGCTTTGTAGGGTGGATTGCCACATTCCTGTGTGCTGGCAGGGTTTCTTGCACCAGAGTCACTGACAAGTGTAGGTGAGCCTGCAGGAAGCAGTTCTCTTGCTCCTGCAGTGCTGATGTTGCTGTCAATTTTTATTTCTCAGAGTACATTAGTTGTGGATGGATTTTTAGCAAAGAACAGCCATGTTCCGAAGTCAGCAAGTGCCTACGTGGAGCTCAACATGAACCGAGGATGAAGAAAGCCATGGGTAAAGAAGCAAAAGTAACCTCAAAGTTTATGACTTAATGTGTTAAGCGAAGAATAATTTAGTTTGGTGAATTGATAAGAGGAAGCCAAAGACCTGTGGGATTGTTGAATAATTTTCTCTAGGAAATCAGAGCAGGCACAGAAAGAGGTTGGTGTGTGGAATATGGTGTGTTGAGGCTGAGTGGAATGTATGATTGAGTGGAATGTATGAATCTGTGTTGTAACACTTGTCTTAGAAAAAGGTGCAGTGTTTGATCTTTGTAGAATAGCAGAATTTGAAACAATGTTCAGCCTGATTTTACCCTTCACATTGTGATTTCTGTACCTCTTCTCCTTGGGCACTACCTTTTCAGTGGGTGTCACTTTGATGAAAAGAATTGAAGAGACATCTAAGGGCAGGACATCTTTATATTCTGTTGAGAAGGACAAAATCCTAGTTCATGTAACCTGGCTTGAAAGACTCAACTGAGATATCTAGGCAGGCTCAGTCTGGGTCAGTGAGAGAAAGAACATTCTAGATAGAGAGAGCTGAAGAGAGACATTATGTGCTATAGCTCATGCTTTTTTGTAAACAGATGAAACAACTGCTTATCTGTATATTAAGAAGTTATATATTGCTATCTGTGAAACCAGATACCAGTTTTCCAATTTTGTGGGAGGTAAAGAGTCCATCCACACAGTTCAGAAAATCCCAATGTAGTAGAAGATGCCTTTATAAGAAGGTTAAAGTTGTAAGACAGTTTTGGGCCTTCCATCAACCTGACCTCTAAATATGCAACTGGCATTTTGGGAGGGGGCATCAGGAGATGATTTTCTTAAAAACATTCTGGTCTTGCATGCATATGAGCAAAACATCTGAAGAACAGCTGTTACTGTGGGATAAATTTCTAATCTTTATCAGCATGTGTGTGTCTGTTCTTTTCTTTACAGCAAATCAGCTTAGTATATTAAAAATGGAAAGGCAAAAAGTTCAGCAAACTGAAACAGAGAATCCCAACTCAACCAGATTTACTAGCAAGCCTGTACCAACAAAACAAATACACATCAAACTGTGCTCCAAGCAGCAAAAGGAAATAAAGCTAAACAGCATGTGCTGCTCTGTGAATGACTGCTTTCATCACTGGCAGCTGCCTAAGACCTTACAATACATGTGAGACAGCATCAATCAGGGAAAAACCCAATTCTAGTCTCAACACCATGCATTTCACAGAAGGGGGGAAGATTAAGGGGTGCCTGGATGTTCTGCACTTGGAAGTAGTATAATTTTAGGAATATGTTTTATAGCACTTGGTCTTGTGGCATCCCTAGCTGTTGCATTCAGATAATTTCCTTACCCTACTGGAGGGGGTGCTGACATTGCAACAGATTCAATGTGAAGAGCTGGCTAATTTTTCAGAAAGATATATGCTTTCCCACACAGCCCAGTTGAAAGCAGCAATTACACAGGGTTAGGATGGGAACGAATCACTGTTAGCACCCAAGAGCTGCCAGGTTGGACAGGAACCAACATCAGCATAAACCAGTACCATGAGGTGATCTAGTAGCCAGCCTCAGAATAAGGCACCAGAAAATGGCATATGACAAATATGGGATACTTCCCACTTAGAAATATTTCTTCCATTTGTGGTGGAAGCCGCAAATCTGTATAGTAACAACCCCCCTTAGCTACAGAAATTGGGAAGGCTTCCAAATCATCTTGCCATTAGTTTGTGATAATTCTTTTATCTACAAAACACAGGTCTTCAAATTCTTGACCACAGATTCTCAGCTTTCATGTTGTGGCATAAGAGGAGTCTAGGTTAGGCACCAAGGTAGGGTTCAAGAAAATTCTTTGCTTTTGTCAAAGAACAAAATGTAACACTTTCACAATGAATCTAAGCCTGAAAGAGCATGAATTAAGAAGAAAAATTGTATTTTCAAAGAAATGATGCATACTCTATCTGTGGTAGATATAACCAATGGAAAGTCTGCAGTTTGATCTCTTTTTTTTCATATACGTATTAATATCTCTCACTAAGCATGGAATATTTATTTAGATTTTGTCTTCTGTGACTCGTGCAGCTCTATGTATCTTGTCAGTGGTAGCTGTCATGATGTTTAGGGGAAACAATTTGTTTTCTCACAGATTTAATTCACTTCTGAAGGCACTTATTTTGTTATGAAGATGCTAGGATTGCTGGAGCTTGTTCTACTGATGTTTGTGTTTTGTTTAGGCTCATTCTGTATTTACCTTTTTGCTGTTTGCTTTGTTGACACCAGTTAAATAATAGTTTTCAGCACTTTTTATTTTTATATTTAACATTTGCTTTTTAGTGGAGGGAATTTGAATCTGAAACAAGACTATATTTCTTGAAGACTTATGTGACTGGTCATTTACCCTGTACTTACACTCAGGGCAAGTGACTGCAAAGCCTTGCATTAAAGGCTGCATCCTGCCAGCAGCAGAAGCCATTCATGAATTTGGAGGGAAATTAGGACCTGAAGCACCTTGTAAGAATCATAAAATTATAGAATCATAGAATGGTTTGGGTTGGAAAGAACCTTCATACCATCTGGTTCCAACCCCCCCTGCCATACCTCACAGTTGCCATGCCAACCCCTCATGCCTCATACCAGACCATGTTCCCCAAGGACATTGCCAAGGATGGGGTATTCGTAACTTCCTTTGGCAGCCTATTTCAGTGCCTCATCACCCTCACAGTGAAGAACTACTTTCTTATATCTAAGCTAAATCTCCCCTGTTTAAGTTTGAACCCATTACCCCTTGTCCTGTCACTACAGTCCCTAATGAAGAGTCCCTCCCCAGCATCCTTGTAGCCCCCCTTCAGATACTGAAGCTATGAGGTNCTGTTTAAGTTTGAACCCATTACCCCTTGTCCTGTCACTACAGTCCCTAATGAAGAGTCCCTCCCCAGCATCCTTGTAGCCCCCCTTCAGATACTGGAAGGCTGCTATGAGGTCTCCATGCAGCCTTCTTTTCTCCAGGCTGAACAGTCCCAACTTTCTCAGCCTCTCTTTGTGTGGGAGGTGCTACAGCCCCCTGATCATCCTTGTTGCCTTCCTCTGGACTTGTTCCAACAGTTCCATGTCCTTATGCTGGTGACGCCAGAACTGAATGAACCATAGTCATCATCTATCAAGGTCCTATGTCACAAAACCACACAACAGAAGAGGCCTTGTGGTTCTGCACAAATTAATGTGAAAATCTTGACCCTTTCTGGTGATGGGCTGATAGAGATCTGTGCTTAATGAAGATCAAAACTGACCAATGTATACTGCTTTGTCTCTATTAGCTTTGGTAAATGGTATTGATATGAGGGTTGAGTTGAGGGAGACAAGAGGTTTGAAAAATTTGCCTCTTTATTGTCTCTCAGGGGAGCTTAGGGGGACTGGAGAGCTGGTTGAGCTCAGTCTAGGCTATAGACGCTATGCAAGTCAACATACAGGAAATTGGGTCTGACCCAACAGGATGGTGTTGTAACTTCACCTGTTTCACATTACACCATGCCACTAACCTGTGGGGTTAAGTGTTTGCATTCACCAGAAAAATCAGACAGACTATAGAATTATTTTCATGTTTCAGTTGCAGAACTCAGTGGTTATCTGGTTCTGAAATAGTACAAATACATCCCCTGCTGTGTGATGTGCAATGATTAAGTGGTGAGGCAGCCCAGCATCGCAGGGCCAGCTGAGGTATGGCCATCACACTGATGGGTGAAAAAGCTCTCACTCAGCCAGTGTCTGCTCCTTGGTGTATTGGGTTTTTCTTTTTTCCATTCCTGTGTGGAGATCACTGGTTTAGAGTTTAGCTTAACTTTCTGGAAAGGAAAATGGTTTTCATGGTTTGTGTTGCCATGCTGCAGGGAGCAGAAGTTTGTCAAGATAAGATTGACTGAATACAATGCACATTAAAAAAGACTGCCAGTGCTTCAGAGATATGGAGGGAGATCTGCAGGCTCCAGGGTGGACCTGGGATGGGATACAAAATGATGGGAGCTTTCAGATCTTTTATCCCTCACAATTTCCCTGAAACAACCTCAGTTACAAGGCAAGCCTTTTAATCAGGCAGCTTGATTAACTGTCACACCTTTCTAGAGAAAATAATTATTTCTTTTAAAGAAATTGTGAATTAAAAGCCAGAAGAACATTCCTTACAAGCATGAAATGATAATGGATGATGCCATTTGAGGTCTGAAAGTACATGGGCATGTGGTCCTCTCTGCTGCCTGGTTTGTCAGGAAGGGGTAGAGTGCCTGTCCTACAGAGGGGCCTTTCTTCCTCCTGCACCCATGAACAGTCAGCATGGCAGCTGCAGTGGGGTGACTGCCCCCATGCCCTCTCAGATGAGGCTGTAGGGAATGGGGATGAGCTAAAGAGTGTGACACTGGATGCAGCATGTTGCTTCCTGCCATGTCCCATGGGCTTGACATTGTCCTCAGGGGTATGCTCATGCTCCTGCTTTTGTGCTGGGATCAGGAGGGAAGACCAGACCAGTGCCCCAAACCATTTCTGTCACAGACACTGTTCCTTCAGTTTCATCAGCACAGACCCCTTGTGATGGCACCCTTCAGTGCTTCTTGAGATGCCGGTTGGATGTGCCTCCTGCACTGCAGACAGCTTTGGTCCAGCAGAACTCTGCTGCTCAGGCCTCTCTTTTTCTTTTCTCTTTTCTTTTTTCTTTTCTTTTCTTTTCTTTTCTTTTCTTTTCTTTTCTTTTCTTTTCTTTTCTTTTCTTTTCTTTTCTTTTCTTTTCTTTTCTTTTCTTTTCTTTTCTTTTCTTTTCTTTTCTTTTCTTTTCTTTTCTTTTCTTTTCTTTTCTTTTCTTTTCTTTTCTTTTCTTTTCTTTTCTTTTCTTTTCTTTTCTTTTCTTTTCTTTTCTTTTCTTTTCTTTTCTTTTCTTTTCTTTTCTTTTCTTTTCTTTTCTTTTCTTTTCTTTTCTTTTCTTTTCTTTTCTTTTCTTTTCTTTTCTTTTCTTTTCTTTTCTTTTCTTTTCTTTTCTTTTCTTTTCTTTTCTTTTCTTTTCTTTTCTTTTCTTTTCTTTTCTTTTCTTTTCTTTTCTTTTCTTTTCTTTTCTTTTCTTTTCTTTTCTTTTCTTTTCTTTTCTTTTCTTTTCTTTTCTTTTCTTTTCTTTTCTTTTCTTTTCTTTTCTTTTCTTTTCTTTTCTTTTCTTTTCTTTTCTTTTCTTTTCTTTTCTTTTCTTTTCTTTTCTTTTCTTTTCTTTTCTTTTCTTTTCTTTTCTTTTCTTTTCTTTTCTTTTCTTTTCTTTTCTTTTCTTTTCTTTTCTTTTCTTTTCTTTTCTTTTCTTTTCTTTTCTTTTCTTTTCTTTTCTTTTCTTTTCTTTTCTTTTCTTTTCTTTTCTTTTCTTTTCTTTTCTTTTCTTTTCTTTTCTTTTCTTTTCTTTTCTTTTCTTTTCTTTTCTTTTCTTTTCTTTTCTTTTCTTTTCTTTTCTTTTCTTTTCTTTTCTTTTCTTTTCTTTTCTTTTCTTTTCTTTTCTTTTCTTTTCTTTGTTATAGTGAATTACTAACATAGAACTAAAAAATGGAAACTACTTTCTCCTGGGTGGGCTTTTCTTCAACCACTGCCTTTTCATGGTTCCAGCTTACAGTGTAGTCCCACAGACACCCTGCCACAAATGAGAGGAAAGTGAGTTGCAGCACAGAGGTGGGAAGAAGGTCAAAGAATGGTGTATTGGGTAATTTAACCTCAGCCTAGGAGAACATGTCAGTGTTGAATGCCACAGCTTATAGAAGATCTACTCTCTTGCACTTTGTACAATTGTTGACACTAACGTCAAGTTAGTATTAAATACTAGTGTAGTGTGTGGTTTAACTGATCATATAAGGGCAAATTAAACTAAAATCAGACTCAAAGTCTTCCAGCGCCTTGCTCACACAATTTAAGAGTTTAGATTTCCCTTTGAGAGACTATCAAATCTTTTATGCCTTAAAACACTGAAGATTAATAAAATCACTGTTGCTGTGTAGGAGTTGTAGTATGGGTCCTGAACTAGAGAGATGTTATGGTCTTCAGGTAATTGGGCCTTCATCTTCTTTTCTGTGCAAAGCAACAGCAACTTGCAAAGAATTGTGAATGTTTATTTTCTCTTATCTAGAACAGATAGTTTGTGTTTCTACATTTCTAATGGTGAGGAAAGGGCTAAACAAATGAAGGAGAAATTGTCCATCTGGCAAAATAACTGGTCCAGCCATTCTCAAACAGGAAACGGAGCTATGGAAGACTGGTTACAGTATCAGACTGTGGTTTATGGCTCATAAAGACATGGTTCATCACAATGCACTTGATGAGTCTCTGTTCATTTCCAGGTGATAGTAAGAGTTAACAGACAGCCATAAATTCACTTTTCCAGAACATTTTCTCCTACCAGGAGTCCTTGCAGTTGCAGAGATGTTTGCAATGGGCTAGGGTGATCTCAAGCTGTGATTAGTGACAGGGGTGGCTCAAAAGGCTTGCTCTGGCTTGAGCTACAGCTCTGTCTGTGGGGAAGCTGAGGATGTGAAGTTGCTGATTAATGACATTTTCAGCAATAAATGCATCTCCAGCACATTTTTTTTTAAAAAGCCATGGCATTTATTTATTCATTCCTTTACTATGTGATAATGTATGCAGTTAACATTGTACTTCAAAGGCACTTTTATGTTTTAAGGGAGAGGTGTCAAATAACACTGTAAAGAGGTGTTTTTCCATCTGTTTGTACTGTTTTTTTTCATGTTGTGTTTCGTGGAGCTGTTTTTTGAAATCCAAGCTATTTCAGAACTGTGGGCTCTGTTGCCATATACTTTGTGTCTGTGGCAATTATTTGCCTGAATCCTTCTACCCTGGTCAAAAACCAGTGAAAGAGTCTCACCAGGAGTGTAATAAGTAGTGACCTGACCTAACCTCTGTGGGTAGAGTGGCTTAAGCTGTAGCACACCTTCCATGGAGAACCTGGGATGAGTGGTACTGTGAGATGCTGGTAGTGCTGTCTCTGGGAGCTTGTAAGATTTTCATTATACCATGAGTGTCCTACAGCCATCTGTGTCCCTCAGAGAAGTCATCCATTTTCATGCTTTTAACAAATGCCCAGGAGGAGACTGTCACTTAATACTGATCATCTATGATAGGGACCACGGGCTCTGAGCACTGCAGAGACCTGAAAAGGGCTTGTGAGGCAGGTGGTTATTTCTTCTGGCCTTCCGTTATGCCTGCACCAGAACTGGGTCTGATGTTCTCATGAATATCTCTGGTGGAGATTCTTCCCTATAATTTACTCTTGCACTGTGCTTGCTGCTACATGTTTTTCTTCTCAGCTGTTCTCTGGATCTTCTGTTCTGCAAGGTAAGTCCATTTTACTTTGTCCAGCCCAGTGCTGACTTAGAGAAAAGGTTGTTCTCTTTCTCTTTGCAGCATCCTTTTATGTTCTTGAAAGCTTTATTATGTTCCTCTCAGCCTCCTCTTTAGGGTAAGCAATCCCACTTCATTCAGTCTTTCATTTATGATGTGCTTTATAGACCTCTGATCATTCTTATTGCTTAGTCTGTTCACTTCCTTCTGAATCACAGTGTCCATGACCTGCATCTTTAAGCTACAGTTCCACTTTTATATTTGAACATGGTGGTGTCTTCCTCACAACAGAAATTACATTGTTGATTCAAGTTCACCTCTTGCTCTGCACTAATCCTTAGATCACTTCAGTACAATGGCTGTGTAACTAATGGTTTCCCATTTTGCATTTGTTAATGATCATTCCTGGCTGTATGCAGTAGCTTGCATCTGCCTCTAGAGAGGAGCATTTTTAATTTTTTTAATCTAATATGTGTATCTTCAGTTTTTCAGGAGAGCTCTGAGCTTTGTCCTCTACTGCTGTGTAACTGGAGGGAGAGTGTTCTGTTTAATCTTTCTGCAGATCAATTAATGTTGACAGAGACTGGTATCTTGGGTATATGGGAAACACTTCACATTCCCACTGGGGAGAGGAGCTGGCTACTTCTATCCTGCCCAGCTGTGGGGTTTTTGATAGTGCAAAGATCCTTCTGGAATCTGCAGTGTCTAGTGAGTAGTGGTAGCTATTCACAAACTGCAAGCTACACTGTCTATCATTATTAGTCACCACACTATTTACTAACCAAACTGTCTTCCTACAGATCTTACCCAGTTACTTTACAGTCAAAAGATAGAAGTAAGCATCCTCCAGACAGTGGGAGACAACAAATGTCATCCTGAGGCAGGCATGTAAATCAGACCAGCTGAATCATTCTCTGAAATCGAATGTCCCTCTGAACTGACTGAAAAGGGAGCATGAGGTAACAGTCTCAGACATAGCTGTAGGTCAGATGAATCCCAGTCCATATTTTTTTGTTGGTCATTTTAGTCAGCGGAGTCATCAAAAAGAACCTCATTTTCCACTTAACTGGGAAGAGGGCTCTGTTTCTGTTGTGTTACAGAAATCATAAAATCATAGAATAGTTAGGATTGGAAAGGACCTTAAGATCATCTAGTTCCAACCCCCCTGCCATGGGCAGGGACACCTCACACTAAATCATGCCACCCAAGGCTCTGTCAGACCTGGCCTTGAACACCACTGGTGATGGAGCATTCACAACGTCCTTGGGCAACCCATTCCAGAGCCTCACCACCCTAACAGGAAAGAACTTCCCTCTTATATCCAATCTAAACTTCACCTGTTTAAGTTTGAACCCATTACCCCTTGTCCTGTCACTACAGTTCCCAATGAAGAGTGTCCCCCCCCAGCACCCTTATAGGCCCCCTTCAGATACTGGAAGGCTGCTAAGAGGTCTCCACGCAGCCTTCTCTTCTCCA
>NDXB01007342.1:180597-201961 GCA_002631895.1 Agapornis roseicollis | reverse complement strand
TTCTCCCCCCATCTCTCTGGAAGCAGGGGAGGGCAAGAAGGGGGGCTTGAGTGAGTGAACGAGCTGCGTGGTTAGTTGGGTTTAAACCACGACAGTGTCTTACAAATCAGATCACTGGGATAACACTCTGTAACAAAATTCATTCGAAGTATAATTTCCTGAAAAGTCACAAGACAAACCCTCTTCTTCCTTCATACCTCAAAAACAATTATCAGCATTTGATGGGAAATGAAGTGAGACAAAATTACATTGTGATGAAGGAACTAGTATGAACTACAAAATTCTGTGGCTACCACTTAAGGAGGATCAGATCTCTGTCTGATCATTATCATACTCAGCCCACTTTTAATGGTCCATGCAATGTCACTTAGCACATAAGTTGACAGATACTTTGTAAATTGCAAATGGTACAGATGAAGAACCAAAGCAAAGGAACAATCCCTGTATAAATTTATAAGAGGAAACTTAGTGGCTGCAGGGGCCTTAGTCCAAAGCATGGGTAAGGGGAGCACTGGGCCACAATAAAGTCTTAATATAACTTTGCTTGTATTACATAATAAACATAACAAATAGGTCTAGCATTGTCTGTGGTGAAAGCCCAGCCTAACCGTAAAGCCTTAGTGTATTTGTAAGTCCACAATGAAATTGCTGACACTGTCATAGAGAGATTTAGAGTCCTGCTCATTTGTAGAACTTAGAACACAAAGTGTAATAGTGGCACGGTTAGGATGCTTAGAACAATGTTGAAAGCAGTGTTCACCCCTGAGATGGTTTCAGAGAATAAGCTCCACTGTGGAATTGGTGCAGGATGAAGACATGGTAATAGGAGGATGCTGTGACTGGTCAATTTGTCTTGGCTCAGCAGGTGACTCAGTGATGATAAATCCATCCAGAAAATGGAGGAAATGAAGCCCAGACAGACATAGGTCATGATGTCCTAAGCAGCTAAACCAACAACTCAGGAATGACAAGGGTGAGGTCTGTAGACGACGGCTGGCATTGATGACACCAGTCCATGAGCATCAGCTGCTCTGGTGGCCATCCTGTTTTTCAGATCACCCTGACTACATGTGACACCCTGAGGCCCCATGCCATCATTGTGCATGCTCAAGGACAAAAGCAGGCTCTTGCAGAAATTGTAGCACCTGAAAAATCCAGGGATTTGGGAGCAGCCATCATAACCATAGCAGTGTACTGTTAACTCTTCCATGACTGCATGATGTTAAGCTTGTTGTAGCCTATCCACTGCCATCATAATAGTTAGCTTACAGTTGAATACTGCTAAACCACAAACTGTAACCACTATTGTCATGCTTTCACTAATAATTTACATATTTACGAATTACAGTTGTATAAACTATGACACTGCATATGTTATTAGACACCATTATATATACCTGACATTGTTACAGACTCTTTTCTTGCTGGGTAAAAACTCCTGGGTAAAAATTCCTGCTTTACTGCCACCAGAGCTCCTCTTGCTACCCCTACAACACAGTTAATTTCCAGGACAAGATGTTTAAAAATTTCTGCTTTTGCCTCTTCCACCCACCCCTAGAGCACCTGTAAATTATATCAGATTATATCCCCTTTTACAGTGTCAGTGACATTTCAACATGCCAGAGTGGGCAGATGGGTTGTAAACAAGGTCTGCCTTTCCAGAATGTCCCAGGTGGTCTAAAAAGAGAGGTGTAAACTCATCGAAAAGAAAAGAAAAGAAAAGAAAAGAAAAAAGAAGCAAACCAAAGCAAAAAGACTAATGGAAAAAGGTGTGCTGTGAATACCAGGGGTGGGCCTAATGTTTTGTTTCATGGCATATCAAATTTACCAATTAATTCTAAGTAACTAGAGACCTGTTTTGATGGAGGATTTGCAAATAATGATAGGAACACCAGGCACAGCTACAGGTTGGGCAGAGAAGAGATTCAGAGCAGCCCTATGGAGAAGGACTTTGGGGTATTGGTCAATGAGAAACTGAACATGAGCTGACTGCAGTGTGTGCCCACAGCCCAGAAAGCCAACTGTATCCTGCATCAAAAGNGGGTATTGGTCAATGAGAAACTGAACATGAGCTGACTGCAGTGTGTGCCCACAGCCCAGAAAGCCAACTGTATCCTGGGCTGCATCAAAAGGAGCGTGACCAGCAGGTCGAAGGACATGATCCTGGCCCTCTACTCTGCTCTTGTGAGACCTCACCTGGAGTATTGTGTGCAGTTCTGGTGTCCTCAACATAAAAAGGACATGGAACTGTTGGAACAAGTCCAGAGGAGGGCCACAAGGATGATCAGGGGACTGGAGCATCTCCCATACAAAGACAGACAGAGAGTTAGGGCTGTACAGCCGGGAGAAGAGAAGGCTGCGTGGAGACCTCATAGCAGCCTTCCAGTATCTGAAGGGGCCTATAGGGATGCTGGGGAGGGACTGTTCATCAGGGACTGTAGTGACAGGACACAGGGTAATGGGTTCAAACTTAAAAAGGGGGAGTTTAGGTTGGATATAAGGAGAAAGTTCTTTACTCTGAAGATGCCTCACCACTGGAATGGCACTGGAATGGGTTACCCAGGGAAGATGTGAATGCTCCATCCCTGGCAGTGTTCAAGGCCAGGTTGGAGAGAGCCACAGGTGGCATGGTTTAGTGTGAGGTGTACCTGCCTATGGCCTGGAGGTTGGAACTTGATGATCTTAACATCCTTTCCAATCCTAACTATTCTATGATTCTATGATTCTATGAACACAACACTCAAATGTCTGTTTTCTGGACAGGCATGTTACTTGCTCTAATCTATGAAGAGAGCTCTGGATGCATAAAGGTAACTTGAAAGTTTGCAATAAATGGAAAATTTATTCTACACCAGGTAGAAATTTTAACAGTGACTTCGTCAAATGACTCTTAACCCAGCTATTTTCTGGGATACTTATTTGGGGGCTAATATACTGGCCTTGTAGCATAGCTCACTGAGTAGCAGGCTGAGACTATCTTACACAAATGGCTAGCAACAAAATTGTCTTTGCTGAGTTCTCCACTTGCCTGTGAGACATTAAAACCCAATTACAGCTGGATGAAACTATTTCCATTCCAGTACTGCACAGATCAGAAGGGAAGGGATAAGGAAAACTAACCACAAACTGCTTCATGGAATAATGCCAACATTTGAATTGTTCCACTCTGATGAAAATGAAGCCATGGAATTCTGGCTCCATTTTCAACACAATAATGAAGTAGCGAGGTACTGAGTAATCCCTCATTCTCTGCCTTTCATACAGAAGAGAAATTTGACATTTGGGGATACTCTCCTCTCCTATGATATAGGAAGGGATCAGCATTTCCAGTTGCTCATGGAAAAGTCTATCTCATTACAGATGTGGAAAACCATTTACCTAGAAAGTGCAAATTTGTACTTCTCCTGGATATGTAAGACGTCCTATTAACAGTTAAGTAGTCTTTGCACTTCTTCAGAGAATGCTGAAGGACTCAGTCAAGCTTCATTTAGGATTCCCTGCATTCTATTCTTGTAAACAAAACAAAAATTAAGACAAAATAATCACATACCAGATGCCGCAATTTCAGAAATTTCTGTCTGACGAAATCTCATCCAGAGATACAGGAAGCCAAAAATTAATACAAAGGATTCTAGAGAGTATGAAACAGAGCATCACTCTGCCTACAGAAGTTAAAAAAAAAAACAAATAGGGAGTTAGGGGGGAGATAGAAAGATTTTGAGCCATCTGGTGCTGGATATTGTGTTTATTTCTGCCAGACAGATTAAAAAAGTGAATCAAACCACAAACATTTTAGGTATAATTATTTCCTGAAATAATTTAATCTTGCAAATATGTGTGCATGCATGCTCAGAACTCATTTAGTCTTTCTCATGACCCCCAGAAACCTTAAGAAAAGGCCTGGCTCCTCACCCATGTCCGAGCTGTGCCAGCTACAGTGAGGGAAAGAAAGCTGGGCATTTCAATCATCAGCTGAAAAACAGAGGGACACTTGATTCCTTTGTGTGTGTCTTTCCAAGCGACATCCTAGTCACCCAAGCAAGCACTACCATGGCCGTATCTGCTTCCTACCAGCAAACCACCAACTTCAGGGGTGTTTGACATGGCCAGAGTAGCAAAAATATCTAGGGCATGCTGTAAAGAGAAACCAAGTCAAAGCATTTAAAAGCAGCAGTAAGGACCTTTTGGTTTGTAATATGGTTATTTTCAAACTGAAATGGATGAAGGTCGTAAATTGAAAGCATCACTAATTGAATTTATCAGCTGGATTAGAGTTAGTAACTGGAATTGACTTAAATTCTATATCCTGCTTATACTGGAGATACATGAGTTTCCAGTTCAGAGGAAATACAGTGTTACTTTGGAGTAAATGATACTGATAACATGATGACTATAGATAAGCAGAATGGGTGACAGGAGCACAGCCCAAAATATACACCTTCACTTGTTTAGGAAGTTTGCTCCATAGTACCCAATGGTCATATGTATGTACCTGAATATATATGTATGTGTGTGTCAGTGCATGCAGACCAAAACAATCATCTGTATATGGGGGTTATTTTTGTATGCATAGGTTCAAAAATCATGTTGAGATCTGTTGGTTTGCACTATCATGCGTGCCACATCCATAGCTATTTCTCCTTCTAAAACACTCATTCCCCAGTAATTGTGTCTCTCAGCCACTGGCATAGCCTAAGGCATGGGACAGGAATTGTGTATTTCTTTCCTTTTCTTGTCCTCCAGTGCTGCACCTTCCTACATTAGCTTAATAGAGAGAAGGGGCTAGAAACAATTCTGGGAGCTGTACACTCCACAGTGGTGCAGCTTGTGCTTTGTTGTCTACCGAAAGCTCCAAAGCCACCAATGTCCTCTGGCTTCTTAAAGCCTGTGGCATATTCCATCCCCACCTTCTGCCAGCCAGTATTTACTGGCTTTCTTGGAAAAAAGTCCTCCAGGGAGAAGTAAGATGAGTATTAGGTTTTCCTTTCTGAAGAATAATTACAGCACTTCACCTTCCTAACAAGTTCATGCACGTGCTCAGGTTGCTCCTGTCTCTTTGCTTACCTGGCTCTCTCATTACCAGGTGTATATCCACAGTGTATAATACTCCTGTGTGTCTGCTGGGAAACAGGTACAACATGTAGTTCTGTGGGTGTGCATGGCTTTGAGGAGAGAGACTGGAGGTAGCCCTGACATCTCAAATCTGTGTGAATTTGATCAATAATGGTTAAGAAAAAAAAAAGAAAGCATTTGTTTTTCCATGGCTTTATGTGTAGGGAAGGGTGCTGAATTCTCCAAATGGAGAGGGGAGGGGAGCAGGAGCCAGAGGTAAACACCATCTCCCGCACTAGGCAAGTGGCAGACAGCATGAAGGTTGGCTCAGCCATCTGAGGCTGTCACTCCTGTGTAGGTGATGTCAGCAATCTAGCTACATTGAGTCTTTCAAAGCGACAAGCATCTGTGATGTCAGCACAGCTGCTGTGTACAGCAGAAATGTGAGGCACTAATGGGCTGAAAAGTTCTTCCTTTCTAGCCTGTGTTTATAAGCCATCTGAATGTGTCCGTCTGTAAAACGTATTTTGAACAGAAATTTGTTTGTACGTTTTACTAGGTGTCTCCAAGAGAGTGATTTCAGCATCATGCTGATTGCGGATAAGGGAAACTGATGACAGGAATTAGGTTTGGGACAGAGATGTGTATCTTTTTAAAGAGGGAATACTTGGCAGTACATAAAAGGTGGAGAGGGTGAAAGGTGGGAAGACTTATGACTGTAAGAAAACTGTTTCTCTTCTTCCAGAAGCCATTGGATGGCATACTTTCTGGTGTATTTACTTCTCCTGATGGCTAACGGAAGACCCCATACAAGGCCACTGCACCATTTGTATTAATCTTGAAACAGAGTCCAAGCTCCCTTGCTATAAAACTGCTGCTTTGGAGTAGTTGCCCTGCGAGCAGCACAGCTAATCAAGGCATGGTGTGGGGTGCTATATCCCCTTTGCCTCTTCTTCTCACAGCTCATCCTCTCCCAGGAGAGGAGATTACTGGTTCTGATGGGAGCCCTGGCTCCCTCCTTGGGCAGAGGGCAATACATGGCCAAGAGGCCCTAGTGCCTTGCTTGCACAGCTGCAAGTGAGGGCTGGCATCTGCAATCCAGTTTTGCTTCCAGTAGCATTCAGTTTAGCCTTTCCCTTGTTAAAATACCACTGAGCACATTCTACTTGTCTTCACTGGGTTCCTGTGTTTGGTTACTTTACACGTATGTCCTCAAACAAGTGACAGGATGGTATGTTTGATTAGGAGCATCTGAACAGATAATAGTGTGCAGAATTTCTTTCTTTTTTTTTTTTTTTTTTTTTTTTTTTTTTTTTTTTTTTTTTTTTTTTTTTTTTTTTTTTTTTTTTTTTTTTTTTTTTTTTTTTTTTTTTTTTTTTTTTTTTTTTTTTTTTCATGCTGTAAGAGATATTCCCATTTGAACCTCGAGGTTACACAAAGACAAGGCAACCACAGACTACTCCAGGCCAGTTTTGTTCTCAAATTCTTGTCCTGTTTCTCTCACAACTCCTTCTATATGACAAGCTGTTGGCTCAAGTTCAACAGGTTTTGGAGCCATCCCTCTGTCTTGGCAGGCTTTCCTCACTTTCTTTCTTTAAGCTTACTTGCCACACAGACTCTCAGTCTGTAATATTAAATTGACAGTCTCACTGTCTGCTCTTTAAATTTTGGTCACTTTTTCTGTTTAATTTCTCTTTCTCAAGGATACAACCATTCCAGATGACATATTTCATTCCTTCCATTCTCCAAATCCCACACCTTCACCACAACATCATCACCCCTGATTTTGGCAAGCAGGGGCTTAGGTCAACACTTTCCATTCCTTTTGCTGCTGCGAAAGATCACTTTCTTAGGTATAGCAGCTTAGACAGTGTCAGTCTTTGTACCATGACGCTGCTTCCCGCTTCTTTTTTTCTCACCAAATGCAGTGCCCTCTTGTCACTGTCAAGATTCTTCATATTCTAGTCTTTACCTTTCTCTCTCTTTTTTTTTTTTTTTGTATTGTTAAGGTGATTGATACTGCAGGGTAGTTCATAGTGCCAGAATCTGCTTCTTTTAATTTCAGTTGAACATCTTCAGACTTTCTCTCTCTGTTACCTTTTACACTCCGAGGATATAAACAAATCACACCAGTAACGCGTACTATCACCTGTCTCATCCTTGTGACACGGTAGCAGCTTCTGTGTAACTGCTGTACTGTGCTTTATCAGCTCTAAAAAAGGCTGTTACTGCATTTCATGTTTGCACAGGGTACAGAAGAACTAAGCTCTCCTAGGCTTCCTGATAACACAAATATAACTCAGAAGAGTAGGAACTCAGATCTCCTGAAGTTTTAGTCATTGGTGCTCACAACCACTGGTGCTTCTGTATTTATAGTGAAAGGAACAAAACTGAGCATTTTCACTTCTGGGCATGAATTACTATCTTATGAATTCAGGTCTGCATTGAGACACATTACTCACACCATTAACCTTTAAGTCCTAAGGCACTTTTCACAAGCTTAAAGCTGAGCATGTTTTTAAAAGGTTTCAGGAATATGCCTGTAATCTTTAAAATTGCCATTGTAGTTTAGTTTTCATGAAACTTGTTCACATGGAACAAATTCACATTTCCTAGACTTAATTCCAAACTAGATGAGTTCATTTAAAATATCACCACAAAGATTTACGTAAAAGGGACCTTAGGACCAGTGCAACTTGAACCAAGAGAATATGTAAAAGGAAGGAAGTTACTTTTGCCACCAAGAGAAAAAAAAGAAAAAAGAAAAAAAGGCTTTTTTCTTCTGAGTTTTTGGTTTGTTTCAGTAAAAGCTTTTATGCGCACTTGTTGTCTCTTCATTTTGAAAAAAAGACATGGGGTTCCATACGATGTAAGGCAGGAGTGAGCTGTGAGCAAAACGACTGAATCTGTTCTGCATGAATTTGGGCAAGTAATTTTACTTCCCTAGGGCTCAACCCCTTCCACCAGAAAATTTTGATGCTTGCAGGACAATATCATCTAAAGAGAATGTGTTGCTGCAAAAACACCAGTTAGTGTTACGTTTATTAAGTGTCTGACAAATCAGAACCTCTAAGAAGGCAGAGAAAAATCTGTAACAATGCTATCACTTCATTGCACAGACATGCGGGAGGAAAGAGAGACTGTAATTGTCAAAAGGGTAAAGAAAATAAATAAAAAGAAAGCATGTGACCTTTTCACGTGCTGCTCTTGAAACACTTAGAACAAAATCCAAGTAACCTGTCAGATGCTTAAAAAACATTATGTCAGCCTTTCTGTGTCTCCACACACAAAGCCTTGTACTCCTAGATGGTCTCTGTCCCCTTCATAATGCATCAGAAATATCTCATCACCATTCTTACAATCTTCTGTTAACTATGACTTAGATGAGCTCAGTTGGATGCAGACAGTGAGGTCAGCATAAAGCATTCAAAGGATGACAGAAGCAGCTTGCTATGCATAAAGGAGTTGGCTATTATATCACGTTTAAATTTATAGGTTTGGTTCATCTTTAGCTAAATATCTACTTATTTAACAGCTGCAATGAATCAGCCAAAGAGAGGATTAGTTGGGGAAAAAAAAAAGTGGTGGTTAAAAATGCTTTAATCTTGAGCTACAATAGAAATGCTGGTCTGGTCATGTCTAATAAAGGTGGTTCTCCAGTAGTACTTAGGAGTTGATCACTGTTCATACAAAACAGGAGATGATTTGATATAGTTAATCCTGCCATCTTATATTAACCCTAGCGATTTCAGAGATAGTTAGAAGAGATTTTTCTGAGGGCATGGTACCATGCTTAAACATTTTCAGATAAGATAATTTTGCAAATGGCTACTAAAATGGTTAGTCTTATGCACAGCCTTGTATACTCATCATTCTGTCATAACTCAAGGTTCTTGGGATTTTCCATATTGGCGATACTTTAATGACTTCTTGTTAGCATGTCTTCATGTCACCTCTCTTGTAAAGGTAATGGAGGCATCAAGCTTGAAGTCAGTGTTCCAGTTTTTGTCCATGTCCTTTTCCTCTAGCTGAGAAGCATATAGACAATGCAAAGCTGTAAAGCTGTCAAAATGGCTATTGGAAGATAACCCAGTTTTGTGGCTTTCCAGTCTAATATCTCCACATACTGCTCAATTCAGTTCAGCAGCCACAGGTTTAGGCATGGAGGAGAGGCATATCCAGACACTGCTAACACATTACTCATAAGCTTCATGTGGTCACCAATGCCACTGGGACATGTTAGAGCAGTCAGGTAAAAGCAGCCCCAACTACAGTACAGAAACACAGATATGAAAATGCTAACTTTATTTCTATCCAGATTAGAGAAACAGAATTTATAACCCTGGCTTTTCACAGTTGTGATGGGTAGGTGCTAAATGTCTCTTGAGTTGTGCGGCAGGTCATGGAAATCAAGACAGCATCCAAAGAGCTGCAAGGCTGAGGATCTATCAGCCTTGAACCCCTTCGGCACAGAGCAGTACTGCCTCTGAAAAACCATGAAAACTGCAAATGTGCAGAACCCCCTTCACACAGAACTGAAAATCCACTGTTCATGAAAGGTTAACTCACTGAAATACTCATGGATAATGTGGGCTCTTAATCATTTCGAGTTTTCACTGTAGACTCTGTTTGCTTGTTTAATTTAAATTACATAATAACCCATGAAAAAGAAGCCGACATTTCTTCACAAGTATTTATAAAAATAAAGGCTGCTTAGCCAATGTTCAGGGACTGATTAAGAAGCATACTACCACCTGGAAGCTAAATAAATACAAGTGAATTGATAGTCACATTTCTGAAGAGGTGCTAAACTCAAACTGTGGCTATCTAGGCAATTTCTGAAAACCCAGTGTACAAGGAATCAGTCATAAATCAGACAAAAGAAAGACAAAGCACTAAAGCAAAGAGAAAATTTCTGGGAAAATACAGAATCTGCATAGTTTCTGTGCCACTTGTTATAAGTTTTCCATTTGCTGACTGGGAAACAGGATTTTAGGAACCACCAGACAGCAAACTGGTTTGCATTTGGACATGTAAAAAAATTTCTGTGATAAAAATTGGACTGTAGTTCAAATGTGAACCCCACAGATATTTTTTTTTTCTGATTAATACCCCAGTGGTGTCATAAAAGATGTCACATAAAATCTGTCAGAATTATTTATTTTCTGTCATTATTATAATCCTAGGAACCTGAAAAAAAAGAAAAATCAAAACAGTCAAACAGAAAAGCAGTGAATTAAACCTGGGAAACGTACACCATTTAAGCAAGAATTATAAATCTGTCCTTAAGTTCACCAGAAAGCTTGAGAGAAAACCCTTACAAACAGTTCTAAAAATAGGATTATGTAGGGTTTTCTTCCACAGGAATGTTCGTCTGTTTTCAGTTTATAGTTTTCCTTATTATTAAGAATTATGCACTGCCCTCAGCCTGATTTACAGCCTGGAGCACTTTTGAAGAAGTTTTGGTATTTGTTCTTATCATGTAGTCATCCCCCACGTGGAAATCATGTGCATATATATAAGTGTATCTAGATTATATATACATGGTATGTATATATATAGTATACATATACTATATTTGTGTATATATAGTACACTATATATAGTGTGTGTATTATATATAATATATATACTATTGTATACAGTATACTATAGTATACAGTGTACTATATATAGTATATACTGTGTACAATAGTATATATATTATATATATATATTATATATAGCACACATACTATATACAATATATAGTATATACTATATACTATAACTATATAATCACAGGATATAATATATACTATATATATACTATGTATATACTATATATATTATACATATACCATATATGTGTATATATGTACTATATATACTGTATGTATATATGTAATATATCTACTATCTACTATCTACTGTTGCATATATAGCATATATACTATGTATACACTATATATATACACAATATAGTATATAAACTATATATATTATATATATAATATATATAATATATATATGCATATACATACATATATACGTATATGTACACTATATATACTATACTATACTACACTATGTATAGTATATATGATGGCTTGGCTTGGCTTTGTGAGTGAAGATTTGGGAGGGCTTTAACCATGCTTAATACAAGCACAATGACCACGGGCATGTGGGATATGCAAATCTGGTTGGAAAAGGGTGCTTAGGCAATCAGGAAGCGTCCGACCAGGACTGTTGACTCCTGAGTAATCTTGAGCTACCCATGCGCTGGTATGCCCGCATGCAAGGTTGGAGCTACAGCTTCCCATGCACCTTGTTACCTACTGTTTCGACCCTCACTTGTCCTTACAGACAAGTAACAGTAAGCCCTTCCAGCCTGCACAGTGGATTTGCTACACTATATATAGTGTATATGTAGTGTGTATATATAGTATATGTACATAAAGTGCATATATTTATATATGTACGCACTATATGTATATACACTATGTATACATATATACACACACATATATGTACATGCACACTATATATATATGTGTGTGTGTGTTTCTGGAAATTCAGGTGTGTGCTGGAAGCTGATTTAAAATTAAACATTTTCCAAAGACAAATTCTGTATTTGTAACTGGAAAGATGTTTAATATATTCAACATTTTTTAACCCAGCTAAGCTTTTGATGATGCAGCTTCTCAAAGACAGTAAGCACCTTCATTCATACCAGCACCCAATATGAAATCGTACTGCGTTCTGACATGGCTGCAGAAATTATCTGCATCCAGAAAGAACAAGGAAAATGTCTACACTGTGTTTCTGCTGATTTTAAGGCAGTAATTTTGCACCTAGAAACAAGGAGGGAAGAAGATGAAAAAGAAAAATATACTTTTGCGAAATTACATAAATATGTCCTTCAAGTAAAATATGTACTTCTGTCCTCTGATGAACAGGGACAGAAATAAGAGTGCACGTAAGTAATTTGACATGCTTTACCTAAAGATCAGTGTGCTCTTTAGAGATGCTTGCAAATGTACAGCTTCAAGTACAGCCAATTTCAATGTATTCCAAATTAAAAACCTTTCCTGGTTTGAATTAATTTATTTTTACGACTGTAAAGAGAAAGATGTTATCAACATCTTAACTGAAAAGACAGTTAAAAAAGTAATAAAAAGAAGGTACATCCTCAATTCTCATGGAAATTTCCATGATTTCTTAGAGAAGAGAACAACACTGAGCAATTACATGACTGAACCATTGATTCAGATCTCATGATTTAATTAGCAAATTACGCCTTTGTAGAACTTTTCACAGAATGATAGAGAAAAAGAAAGTAGGTCTTTAATTAGTCATTCTAAACTATCTCGGTATCGGAATTGCTATTTAATGAACACCTCTGATTAAGTTTCTTTCATTAAATTATGAGATCTGAATCATACTATGAGACCTGTATAGACTTATGAATTTTAAGGGGGAAGGAAGTTAGTCCAATATGTGTCAGATTGACATCTAAATTATTCATCTTTTTGCTAATGTGCTTCTTAGTTGTTGATTTTTTTTATTTTAATAATAACTATACCACTATATAGCTACACTCCTGTTATCTTTGTATTTAGCCTGGCTTTATGATATAACAGTTAATACATGGGACCCTAATTTTTAATCCCTTGGGTTAACAGCCCTTAAGACTAAATGATTTTCACAAAAAAAGGGTTAGAAATACTTACTTCATTTTGGGTCACATGGTGTCTTTTTACTGATTGTATCTGTTTTCATTAGAAGTACAAGGTAATAGCTTTTACTGTAGTGACAATCACAATGAGATAAAGATGAGGTTTGCCTTTCATTAGCAGAGTACCTGTGGCAATCTAAGCCACTTTTTTTGGTGAAATTCTGGTCACAGTTATATTGCTTTGTCTTTTCTGTCAAGTAGTTAGACATATTAAAAATTCCTTAAAGATCAACATTAGGTAACTTATGACCCAGGAATTAAATGAGAAATGTTACACAGAAAATTCAGGATCTATTGCATAGAACTTTAAGGCTAAATATTAGCTTAGGCATTCACAATAAATATGCATCTTGAAAAGCAACTAACAATAAAGTCCTTGATTCATTCCTTTATTCACTCTGAGTAACTTTCAAACTGCTTTTGATACAGGTACTTTCATAGTAATGCAATGTACAAAAAAAGCAAGGGTAAGGGAAGGAGTTCTAACTGATGAGTTTATTTAAAGAAATAAATACTTTTTATTTCTTGGAAAGATTTAAAATTTAGCTCCCATATTGTTCTCTAACTGCAATAAACATTTCTAAAAATTACAAGAATTTATACTATTGTGTCATTAGAGTTACCAGAATAACTAGGATTTGCTAGAATTCCTAGAATTTATAGAATTACCCCTAGAATATGTTCAGTGAGAGGTCAAGGAACCTCTTACTTTAAAAAATAAAATGCCTGCAGTATTCCTAGCTCATTTCAAGAAGAGCAAGCTCGAGAAAAAACCCATGAACCTTAGAAAAAAATTCCTTTATAAAGAAAAATATTTCTTCTTTAATTTGAAAATATTTTTTTCTATAAAAATATATTGCTAAACACAAGCAAATGAGTTGATTCTTCATTCATAGCAGCATACTGAATGGGTTTGTTCATAAAATGAGTTTATCGTCAGTGTCATCACTGTCAGCTACTGCCAGAACAATATCCCAGATTTTCTGTCAAGTTTGGTCCTGTATGGGCAATTAGAGTTGTGTTCTTCTAAATGCCTTTGAGTCACTCACATGCAGCATTTAATAAGGCCAGCTTTAGGGGTAGACAAAGGAGATACAGTGACAAAGAAGCAATTTCTTAAACCCAAGTTTCTCAAGAAAACTTAAATAGTTTCTATTGAAACTGTTAGCTTAATTCATCTTGTATTTTTATAGAGAAATTTTTCTGGGTGGGAAGGTGAAATGTCTCCTATCCTGCTTGAAAATAGGGTGGTTTTGTCCTAAATTATGTTCATAAAATGTTTCCTAATGTATTGTCTACTATTTGGATTTTCTGTTTCACTGTTCAGAGTGGTTGCACGTTTTCACCTCTTCCTGAGCATTTTTGTTTAAAAGAAAAAAAGGAGCTTAGGTCTAGTTCTACACAGAATTTATAATGAAATCAATAGGAAACGATTCAAGTTTAATATCCATTCTGTTCAAGATTAATCCATAAGAAGTTTACAATATCATAACAGAAATACTGAAACTAAACATTTCTTCAGGATTATACCGTACCCCACATATTTTTTACTAGCATTCACTGGATTCCCCTGACACGCAAATTCTGTAGTTTGCAACAGCAAACTGCTACATCTAACACTCTAAGTTGGTTTTATCCCTTGATTTAAGCACAATGGAAATAGACTTAGCTGCAGTACTTTTGTAACAACCAGAACTCCCCATTTCCAGGCACAGCCCCATACGCTGGAGAGGGCACCATACCAGCCTCTGCAGATCAGGCCCACACAACACTCTGCAAGCTGGAGAAGCAAAAAATCATTTTCATTGTCCTGGTTTACATAAAAGAAACCAAAGACTCAGGAAAATAATATGAGGGGTGTTTGGCAGAGAGAAGATCTGAGCTGGGATCACTCAAATTTGGCTAGCTTTGGTATACAGCTGTCGTCACCTACCTTTAGTTACTGAGAATAAGCAACTGCCTTTTTATGACAGTGAATAGCTACAAACTGTAGCCATAGGGCAGCACCAGACCCAACACAATCTAACACGCAGTCAAAGTTTTTCTTCCACTAATTGAAATTTGAAATTTCTGGATATGGAAATTTCCCTGTTTTCAGTATGGAATTAATACTGTAGCTCCACAACATGGAGCTAAATGACTCAAAAGCGTGTTAGCGCTGCCACAGGACACGTTAAAGTCATACAATAGCATTTTCCTTCAGTGGGTGTATTCAGTTCATTTAATAAAGATCGTGAGTGACTGCACCCCTTTTTTGGCTATGACGCAACTCAAGGATAGAGAAGTTTAATAGTGTATTAGTCATTTGCCCAGAGGTGAAGTATTTCATAATGAACTGAAAAGCCATAAAATTGTATATATATGTTGTTTTAATATTACTCTGCTCCCACTAATGAGATTTATGCAAAACACCACAAAAACTGACGAGTATACATTCATAATGCGACTGAAAGAAGTTGCAGGTTGCGTTAGGGTGAAACATTAAATTATTTATTATTTGTCGAGTTTGGTTTTTTTCTTTTAATTGCTTTCTTGGTGTTTTGAAATTATTCCTGCTGGTTAGTACGAAGCTATTATCATGAAGGTCAAAAAAAGCATCACACGTTTCTGCTTTACTGTGTGCTTTGCCAAAATAAGAAGGCAAAGGTAGGGTTATACAAGAAATACCCCAGAACATCTGTGGGCAGCTAACTTTGGTAGTTTTTCATCTTTCAGGAAAACATCATGCAAGCTAGGTGGCGTACAAGTGAGGGGAAAGCAGGGAAGGACACTGTGATTCAGAGGACTGGCAGAGGAATAAAGAATACGTGGAAAATGAGTTTTACTTGCAGGCATAAGGATGAGTGATGGCATGGCTGAACTGCCTCCTCAACTTTTGAGCCCTGCCTGATATACCCAGGGCTGTGCGGTTTGCCTCACATACCTCTCAAATGTTGGCCTTGGCTGTGGGTGATGTGGGGGGCATCATGACCACTGATGACCCTGTGTCCACCTTGCCAATGGACCACTAAGGTGACATAGCTGGTAAGCACTATGTCGTGGTTTAACCCAGCTGGCAGCTACCTACTATGCAGCCACTTGCTCATTGCCCCCCTGGTGGGATGGGGAGGAGAACTGGGAAAAAACTAAACAACTGTGGGATAAGAACAGTTTAATAATTAAAAATATAGTGAAATATGCTACTAAATATAATACATACTACTAATATGCTACTTCTAAAAATAATAATGAAAAGAGAAATAACAAAAAGGGAGAGACGAAACTAAAATACCCCTAACAAACAGCAGTGATGCACAACACAGTTGCTCACGACCTACCAGCTCATCCTCAAGCAGTGATAGGTAGCTCCTGCTCAACTCTCCCCAGTTTATATTCTGAGCACGATGCTATATGGTATGGAATATCATTTTGGGTAGTCTAGGTCCTGTGTTCTTTGCTCCTCCTGGCTTCTTGTGCCTCTTCTCCCTGGCAGAGCAGGAGAGACTGAAAAGTCCTTGATCAGGGTGAGCACTACTGAGCAACAACTAAAACATTTGTGGTACCAGCACTGTTCTCAGACTGAAACCAAAACACAGCTTTGAACCACCTACTAAGAAAAGAATTAACTCTATCCCAGCCAAAACCAGGATGCATCAGAAAGCTGATTTTCCCATTTCCCTGAAATCAGCATAGCTGTTTACACTTCTGTGCTGTCAACCTTATGCTGAGGAGAAATGGAAACATGCCTTTTACACCCAGCTGAGACTTGAAATCAACTCAAGCTCTAACAAGTCAAGAGGAGCAACCAGATCCACAGTCCTGGTTCCTTATCCTGAGAGGAATTTCTCCCAGCCTATCTAAGAATACGTGGTACCACTGCTTCTCAAAAACCTCCAGAAGAACTGGTCTTGAGAGACTATGTACCTGGTGAGCCCCTTGTTCTTCCCATGGGAACAGCTGCTCATTTTGGGTTTTGCTCAGGGCCCAAGGGACAAGAGATGGCATTGTTCAGCTGGAATGCATCCTCCACTGGAGGATTACTCACAGTGCCCAGGAGCTGGATGGCAGGGTGCTGCCTTGGAGGTTTAGTGCTGCTCCTGCAAGTACAGATCTGCGGAAGATGGCCTGTTTACTGCTGTGGTGAACAGCAATCCTCAGGTTGGGTTGTCAAGCATGCTGGACACCAAATGTGTCCACTGCTGCACTGGGCCTTTAGCTGAATGCATATGACACACAACGAGGGACAGGCCAACAGACGTCTCTTGTGGCCATCAGCTCCCTGTAATCTGGGACAGAGGAAAAAGGGGAAAAGAAAAATAAGTCTTCCATTTTTGGCTGAAAGTTTTTTAAAACTCATTGTGAGCACCTAAGCTGTCATCTTTAGATTTCACTTGTCTGGAATTTATTGAACAGTTTTTAGCAGGATTTTTTGCCAGTAGATGCATCGTTGCCCTAGAAGCTAGTGACTATCAGGCATTTTAAAACCGAAGTGATTATTAAGTCATGACAAACTTTGTTTTTGTTGGTAGTGTTCAAATGAAGGTAAGACTTAGCCTGGAATAACCTCTTGTTCATATTGGTGCACAGTGTTTTGTGATAAGCAGCTGCAAATTGTTTTAAGGAAAGAACAGTAAAAGCTACAGACCCAAAAGAGTGTGCAAGTATGTACTGTATGCACCTCTCTGCATGCTAAGTGCAAGGATGTGCTTAAATGCATTAGTGGTGTGAGGTATGATGGTACAAAGTATATCTTTAGTACCAACTCCGAAATTCCTAAATCAGCTCAAGTTATATATTTGATGTTTTAAGCACAATGTTATTATAATTTATTAAAATGTGTCATAAACAAAGAAAACATACCTTTGCCCTCAAATCACCTCCACAAAATACCTCTCTATTTGTCCAGAATGCACCTTTTGGCCAAACCAGGCTTGGTAAATTCCGAAAACTCTTTTTAGTTCATTTTGTAATTTTTCAAAACCAGGTCCTGCCATCTTTGTATGCTTTTGAATCATGCTGAACACTAATGGTCTTGTCAGGCTGAGCGCAAACTTTTTCCTTTTTTTCAGGTTTTGAGATTTACATAAAACCTATGTCAAAGATGGTAATCTTGCTCCTAAGAAGCTTCATATATGAAATTTCACTGTACTTGAGGTTTTGCAGTCCCTAGTGAGGGCAAAGCAAATGCACACATGAAGGAGAAGAGAGGATTCATTGGCGTGTTGAAAGTTCTTCTATTAATGAACGCCTGGGCAGAGGTATGCTATATACTGCTCTTTCCAGTGGAAAAGTCTGTAACAGTGTAAGAAGAAATTACTTCCTTTTCATGTTAGCATGATATTTATAGAATTTTAAAACACCTGTTGCTCTTTTAGAACAAGTGCATACAGTACATGTTACCTAATTGAAGGGAAATTTGCTATTCTGACTTTTAGTTATTGTTATGCAAAAACAGTCTCAAAGACAAATCTGCGCAACATCAAAGCACCGTGCTACAAAGGGTCTGATCCTGTTATCTATTGGCTAGAATCAAAGGTAAATCTCACTGGCTACAAGCAGGACTGATATTAGCCTGTGCTTCTCTAATTACAGCTTATTAATAAAGCATCGTTTAAAAGTTATATACTATCTAAACACTACTTACAGAAACTTCTTTCATTGTTTATACTTTCACAAATCTCTCTGTTGAAGCCAGCAGGGAAGTTGGCTGGCAAGATACTAGTTGGAAGGTCAGAGATAAAGTACAAGCCTCTGAATATCTTCCTTCAGAAATGAAAGAATTAATTTCCTTGCATTCCCTAAAACAAAACTGTGGTTCTTGGGGCTTACACTTTGCATCTCAAAGCTCAGCTTTCTGTAATGTTCATCCTGATTCACGATTTTAAGGCTGATTGAAATAAGCCTTGTTTTGTTCTTTTTCTTTACTTTTTTTTATTTTTTATTGCATACATGCAATATGTGGTTCACAATTTTTTCAGTTATCTTGTGCTTTTTAATTTGTATTGCACTGGTTTTGTTCTGTCCCACAATAGGTCATAATCACAAGGCAGTCAAAATGTCTTCCTTCCTTTTTTCAAAAATCATTTCAATGCCTAAGAAAAACATAATAATGGAGAAAGCAGAACTCATCCATTGGCATAGAAGTCTTCAAAAGGCACACAGGATAACAATCTTACAGGATAAAAATAATGTATTTTTAAAAAGTATATTTTAATTTCAAGGTTCTATAGAATTTTACTGAAAAATCAAATATGATGTCACAGAGGATTATGTAAACACCATTATATATATAGGTCCCATTATATTAATGCACAAAGAGTAATGAGAAAGTGTGAAGAAGCTCTCCAAGAAAGGCTGAAGATTTTGCAGCAACTTTTGCATCTTACCCCACCAACAATTCATAACAGGAGGAAAGAAAAAGGCTCAAGCCAGCTGTGTAACCCAGATGTCAGAAAGGCCCAGACATTACATACTATGACTTCCTTAATAACTTCAGTTACTTCTGAAATTGCTGTTAAAATTAAATTTAATGTCTTTTAAGAATTAGTAAGCTTTCTTGAGTCTTTTTAATTCATCCAAGCAACCTGGTTTTATTTTAAATGGGTGGTATGCTCCGGCACTGCAATTGTACCTTTTTTTTCAATAAAATGACTAGCTCATTTGTCAGGCACCTTCTGATTGAGTGAGAAGGAATATTCTTTAAAATGTTATAAATTAGAGTGGGAATATGAAGTTCACAGTGCTGCCTGGCGTCATGGGCAGTTACGGGAGATCTATCAAACCAAACAATGCCCAGTGACCACTTCACTCCTACACGGGAACACTTTCTTTCACTACAACAAAGGATGTGAAATAATAAATGCTGTACTTTCTATAGTGTTAGAAAACAGGAAAAATAGGGAAATCTAGTGTGCAAATGAAAAAAAAAAATATGCATAGTCATGTAAGCTGTCAGGAAACAAAGGGATGCAATTATTTTTGCAAAAACCTTTGTCCTCCCCTGTAAGTGCATTCACACATCAGCATTGCTGTGTGTAAGTCAGAATAGTCTATACAGACAAAGAAAGCAATAAATAAAGGAAAAAATCTAACAAATCCACTGTCTAAATAAGGTTCTTACAGGATCCAGTGTACTGAATGTAGGATAAGAAGGAGGAAGAACAGAATCATCAAATTTATAAGGACAATGGTATACATATGAGAAGCAAAAGAGGATCAGCTGTGGAATTTCAGAGAAAACATAGCCAAAAAATCCACACCACAACCTGTCATTGTTCAAACAACACAGGCCTTATCCTTCAGCTCTCTGGGACACAAAATGGTCTGACAGCAGAACTAGACTTCCAAAGACAGGCAGGAACTATTGAATCTTGGATACCACTCTCCAAAACTGACAGTCTGTGGTGGCTCTGAGGCATACTGAGCCGTAACTTTACACACATGGCTGAAGGCAATGTGTTCATGCTGGGAATGGTCATTTCTGGACCAAACACTTCAAGAAGTCATAGCCTGCCTGTGAAAAAAAGCCTAGAGCACTCTGCTTATGCTGTGGTTCCCTTCACCACTTCAAACTCTAGCCGTTTGAGGCTTTAATTGCTGCATTTTAATTTGCAAAGTGCCTCTGAGCATCATGTAAAGCCAGAAGAGCAGTGGGGAGAAAAAAGAAGTTTAAAGAATCTTTCAGAACTTCAGACACTACTACATGGGAGGACTCCAAAACAGCAAGAAGTGTCTTTGAGGCCCACAAAGTTTGTAAGTCTGTCCCACTTCAAGGAAAAGACATACTTGTTTTTCACAGTCATTGATATTTTATTGAGCTTTATAGGCCAGCCTTCATTTTTGCTATTTTATGCATGTTTATATATAAACATATATATTTGCATACACATATTTATGTGTTTGCTACATACGTAGAAGCACAGACACATATAGGCTCCCTCCCTTTTTTCTTTTCCCTATTCACACAAATGCTCATATAATAGCTTATAAAGAAACATCTTATGATAAATCTATTTTCAGTGCTTTTAGTTAAATTCGTATCTAGAAATAAGATGGGCAGTCAATACTATATATATAATGTCTAAGAAACCTCTGCAAGGACCTCTTTCCTAAAATCAATTCAGTTCCCTTCTAAATTCTTCAGAGGGAATATATATATATGTGTGTTTATAGTTATGTATATATGCACTCATGTATGCATGTGCTTATATACAAAGAAGAAGGATCATTCTCATTCTCATGATTCCCTACTCAAGAGGAAATTCGACCTAGGAGCAATGGTCAACATACCCACTTATTTCCAAAATATTAATATCCATTTTGATGACTTACATGAGTCTTGGATAATCACATATTTCTGCTACACTTCTGTTCACCAGTTACCAACAAGCCAAGTGAATTTCCTGTGAATTATTGTGACACTGCACCTATGCAAGACATAGTTTTCAGCACTGGCTACCCCATTCTTTTGAAAGCAAATTGCCTTTGACAATGTTACATGTTAAAATTTAGCTCTGGCATTAAAAAGAGCATGAGAAGTGCTGCTATTTTCCCACACACTGAACAATTAATATAATCAAATGGACTCGTTCAATTCATACCAAAAAAAAAAAAAAA
>NDXB01007342.1:160323-176403 GCA_002631895.1 Agapornis roseicollis | reverse complement strand
CCCCCCCCAACCCCCCCCCCCCCCCGACTTAATGCATAGCTTTCATGTTCAAAAGATTTGAAAATCGGCAAATGTATCTCTTTTCTAAAAATTCCAGTGCCAGAAGCCATGCAACTGACGCAAAGCAAAAAGCATTTCAAGTGAATCATACATCCAGGCAAGCCCAGACAGGACACTGTTAAATATCAATTGCCCGTCATAATGGTTATCTCTCTTTAGGAACTTCAGCGTCAACAAAACCCCTGGCAAACACAGACCAATCTCACATGCCCGGCCCAGACCTGTACTTTTTCGTGTGGTAAAATTCCCACAGGTAGCAGTGGAAAATTTACCTTAAGACCTGTGCAGCTCTGCCAGTCATGTGAAGGTCAGAGCTGACCTTCCATGGAGAGCAAATAGCTACATTCATCTTCATACTGCTCCATGTTGTGTCCTTGTTAGACAGCCTCCAATGGAATATCTGGGGGACAGGGGGTGAAAGAAGAGTAAAATTGTGGTCTCCCTCCCCTGACACAGTTTATACATCAACTTAGCAACCCTTCTTCCTAACTACCCCTCCACACCACTGGCCAAGTCAAGCAACAGAAATCTTGTCCTTTGCTCAAAATCTATTTTCTGCTATTCTTAAAGGCCAAGTAGGTAATTTACAAACATGCACTAAGAAAAATGCATTGCTCAGCAATTAGAGTTGGAGGCAATGCTATAGCCAACACAGTGAGGATGAGTTCTCTCATCTACAATAGACCAAAACTGGCAGACAGCTCCTATAGCATAACATCAGTAATTCAGGCTTATAGGAGCATGTCAGATGGCTGCTGCTCTCCAGTCGATAGCTAAAACTGTAAGCAGTTCTCCAATGAGTCAGGCTTTTCCACTAAATTCAGCCATACACTGAAAATGGAAGTCAGCAGATGATGGGGTGGTTTCAGGAGCACTGGTAGAAAGACTTAACTGGTAGCTGCAGTGTAGAAAACATCTAAAGTTAGATGAAGCTGAGGAGGAGGAATTTTATCTGTTTGCATGCATGTTTTTCTGTAGTTACCACCGCTGGATTTGTAATACCATATTCAATGGAGAAAGCTAGATAGAAAGCTAAGTAGCCTCCACCTGCAGGATTGTCATACTGTTTCAATCAGAACTGAGATATTTCTCTTCTAGCTTTAACTGCCCACTTGGAGGCACCTGTCCTCACTGAAAGCAGGTGTATATGGTGGGACAATGTTTTGCACAGCTATAAGCTGTGTAGCATGAGTTAGAAAACTTACCCATAAAGATGCCAAAAATCATCAAGTGGAGTAGTAGAAAGGCAAAATCTTGCTAACTCATAATCATTAAAAGCCTTTCAATTTTACTTCCAAAGAGGAGGCATCTCTCTTCTATTTCACTGGCCCAACTTTTTCTGTACTCCTAAAAACTGCCACAAAATTGTTTTGGTATCAAAACCCTCTCATTTTCCACCCCACAGACAGTGGCAGAAAACTGATGTAGGAATGGCAAAATGTTGTCTTACTTCTGTGATATTATTTGGGTAATGGCATTGTTTTCCGTGAAGTTCTTTGGGGCAGCCATTGCAAAAACTGCTGTCCAAAATCAACAGAAGGAACTTGGGCTGTTAATGATGGTGGGGCAATGTAATCAGAACATAACCTCTATTTTAATATTTATTGACATTTCAATTCAGTCACAAAATAAAAATAAAAGGCATATTTGGATTTTAAATTAAGAAATACTTGATACCTAAAATAAAATATGTTCCAGGAGATAGTGCATATAGTAAAGTTTTAGGATGAAATAGCCATGTGACCACAAGTGAGAGCAAAGCAAAGACCAGTCACAGTGGCTTGTTAAATTATTGGAAGAACTCTCTCACTATGATCAAGTAATGCTGATGTTTCATTTTTGGCTTCAGTGATTAGGCAACATTATGGATTTTGTAGAGCTACTTCTGGTAAGAAGATGAGCTGATAACATGAACAATTTTCAGGTTTTTTGATATTTATTTAAAAAAATTTAGATATATACAATTTTTTTTTTCCCCTGGAATCTAACAGAAATGATCAATAGCAGTAAGTTTCAGTCAACAGAATGCTCAGAGGGCTTTATGTTGAGAGGACCATGCCCACAGTTCCTTCCTTTGCTGGCTTAGCTGACAAACAATTCCCTTGTCCCTGTGTTTTCACAGCTAGTGGCACTTAAATCACTGAAACCACACAATTTAGCCCTGCTGTAACTTTCTAGCCATGGCTACCCAAGTCTGCATTTAATTATTCCTTCCACTCACCCTGGCAGAAAGGATGCCAGACATAGATATTGGCCTAAGCTAACTCTCCAGCTGTATAGCTCACTTTCTGATGGCTGACAGGCATTGACACTCTCTGAAGTCACAATGTCATCCCTACAACTGCCTTTTCTTCCACTGGCAAAACACTGCTAGGTCTAACACAAGAAGTGTAGACATTAAAACAGGTTCAGGCAGCTACGTTTTGTAGACTCGGATGAAAAGAAAAACAATCAGCAGGTATGACATAATTACAGGGTAATAAAACTATAAACATTGTCAAGACATTAATGTTTAGCTTTCTAATCTGGGTGTACAAATCCACAGATGTCCAACTGTTTCCATTTTAGGTTGGAAAGAACATTTTTTTGACTGATGCCCATCAGCAGACGCATATTTTTTTCATCAGTGGCATGGAATGAAATATATCAGGAATATTACAAAGGAAGCTCGTCTCCCCACTGAGTGAGGAAAAAGTATAAAATAAAATCTCCCATAATAATATAAATATTTAATTTGTCTGGGTGTGAAAAGCCTCTAATGTAGGAAAAATGTTTATAGGCAGTAGGGAGCGCAAAATATTGCTTCTACAATAAAATATGTCCCTGACATCCAACTTTCTGATTACTTTTTAAGTTTTCAACTTTTGCTGAAAACAAGGTCTCCTTAGACAAGAGAGGAAAGATCATTGTAGCTTTAATTTCCAGAGAGGTAAGAAAGTCAGCTAATCACAGTGTGGCTAGTGAGAAGAGATTTGCTTTCATCCCTCCTGAGGAGATGATGCTTGCATGAAGGGACAGCATGACACAAAAGGTTTGCAACTCATGGCAGGAAGGGTTGGGTGGGATGGAACAGAGCTGAAGGGAGAGAACTGAGTGGGATGCAGGATTTGCTCCAGGGAAGGACTGAAGATGAGGACAAGAGGGAAAGTGCAGGAATCAAGGGTAGTTACATAACTTGGAGAGTCATCAGGTGATCATTTGCCAGATGCAGAGCTGGATCAGACCTCACTGTCAATAGAAAACTCTCAGTGGTTTGCCAGTTGCCAGTTTGACTAAAGCGAGCATAACCCTCCGAATATACCAGTCATTTTTATATCCAGAATGAATCTGCAAAACTTGTTTTGATTTGCTTAATTTGAGCTTCCTCTCCAAAGGAGAAGCTCTTATACTCTTTGGAAACAGGACACAATATCGCTCTTCCTTCACTTTTTTTCTGTGCTCAAAAAAGTACAAGAATGAAAAGCTTTGAATGAATAAAGAAACACCAAGAGCATTTAAATGGCTGGTGTCAAAGAGAGCACTTACGTGTCTTTTCCTTGTTACAACAAATGCAAAACTGCTACAAAGCTCTCCACCCCTTATTTAAAGTGAGAGTTTCTGAATATGAAAATCACTACACCAAAATCTGTTATGCTGCCTACAGAAGACGTGTCCCTGCTTATGGAAGGGGGGTTGGAACTAGATGATCTTAGGTCCTTTCCAACCCTCACTGTTCTGTGATTCTATGTTCCAAGTATGCTCCATATCACTCAACAATTTGCCTGCAATTAACTCATGATTCTCCTGAACTCTGAAAAGTCTGTTGCATTTTTCTCTTTTTTNGAGTTTCACTAATGCTGTGATAAATACTGAATCCATCTAGTACTCTCTGCCTACAGTCTTTCAAAGGCATGCAATGGACAGCTTAAGTACACTGTACACAGCAAAAAGACAGGAAAACCTTGGATTCATTTATTTTCTCTTTGGAAAATGTTGTTTTGTGGGTTTTGATCTTGCTTTTTTTTTTTTTTTTTTTTTTTTTTTTTTTTTTTTTTCTTTTTCTTTTTTTTTTTATATTTTTTTTTTTTTTTTTTTTTTTTTTTTTTTTTTTTTTTTTTTTTTTTTATGAGGGAGGAATAATCCCCAATATAAAAAAAAACCTCCTGCGAAGTGATACTGAATTGCATCTATACACAGAATTGTAGGGGACTGGGCATATGCCGGTCATAAATTATTTTGAATCACTCCAACAGGGAAGGCAGAAGCCTCTGAATGACGAATGGTAAGATAAACCCAAGAAATCTGAAAAAAGCTAGCCAATAAAACAACTATGTTTATGGATTACCTATGAGGTTTAGGGAGGTAATCCCATTTGGGATTCATGTGGGATGGAATGAATGTGTCTGACTGTGGAACTGTGTCCTCCAGAGGCTTCATGTTTTTCTGCTTAATTGCTGCTGTTGCAAAAGTTGAGAACAAAGCATGTATTTTTCAGATAATCAAATGCCCCTTTGCAGATTAGCACTTTGAAAACTTATTATTTAAGAATGCACCTCACCAGAGGACACATCCTAAATCCCTTCGATGAAGGCAGTGATCTTACAAACTGTTTTACCTAAGATTTCCTTTGAAGGGAACACAGTGCTGGCTTATTTTCTAACAACAATAAAAATGTCAGCTTTGGGCAATATTTGAAAAGAATATGAAAACTGAAAGAGCTGAAAAATTGCTATTTGTTAGGCAATAGCTAAAAATTCTATCTTGCCCTAAGTATTACTATGACCAGGATCACAGTGCCCTTTACTAGATGGATTCTTTGAAAAAATATCATTGCAGTTACTTAAAAGACTCAGAACCATCCCACCTTAGAGTTTAAAAAAAAATTCTACAGAGAACTCAACAACATATTTTAATAGAAATTTCTCTCTGTATATATATAAAATTATATATACAAATAGATACATAAAATTACATATTAAAAAAAACCCCTTACCTACAGTGAAAATCTTGCAGTCATATAAGAATGAAGTGAGATGAAGCCCTTACTCATAATGAGAACCAGATCACAAGAAGAAAGAAGGTGAAATCTGGAAGCTAGTTCCTACTTGAAAAACCACGACTGTGAGGAAGGTTGTAAGTTTCTCTGTGAATCAGCCAAACATCTGATCTCTGGAGATAATTAACTGCCTGAAAATAAATGCATCTGGAATCTGTTTGTGGAATAGGAGTTAGAAATGAAATAGTTATCCAACAAAAGCTCAAGAACTTTTATTAGGTAACTGCTGTAAATGATTCCACAATTCCTTGGTAAAAATCAGTGACTTTTGAACACAAAGCAGAAGTAAAAATTTTAGCAGCAGCCAGTACCTTTTGATCTACACAAATAAAAGAAAAAGGAATCACAGAATCACAGAATTACTGAAATAGGAGTATCATATTTTTTAAAACAAAAGTGCTGCAAATTGAATGTTTATATGCCTTTTTAGTACAGACATAATGACCAGCTGGAGTGCAGGCTTCCTGCAATACACAGATAATATGGATGCTTCTTCACAAACTGACAAACAATAGGAAATACAAATCAAACCTGAGTTCCTAACTTGTGCAATTCCTAACTTGCACCAAAGCAGGAAAAATAGAAGTGCAGTCAAATCCTCCTGGTCAAATTCCCTTGGTCAAATTCCCCCAGGCAAAGTAGGTGATCTTGATCTCCATATGCTCTATAAATACAGCATAAATGATGAGGATTGTGACATTTTTACATAAAGCAATAGGAAATATGATCTGAATGAGACATTTACTTATGCTACTATGTATAATGCAATAAAAGTTTATGCATTATAGCTCAAATAGATTATTTAAAATTGCTTCAATTAACTCAAAATATAAGCAATACTTAGAGTTGTTTACATATTTACACATCTTTCTGATACACGCTGCAGGAAGAAGTTAAAAGTACTCATAGAAGGAAACAGCCTTTTTGTTGCAAATTATTTAATTACTCCAAACTAAATACGAGGGTTTCAGCTGCACTATTCTAATGATATGCTTTCCCCTAAAACCAAAAGCTTGAACAACTGGGCTGTTTTATTTGCCCCCTTATCTACAACATAGATTTTGAATTTGAAAGCTACTCTCAATTTGATAGGATATTTACATCCTTTAGAAGAATCAGATTCCTAGTTTCGACATTGGAACATTCACTGCTGTCTTAAGGTATCAAAACCAACTTATAGCTGCAATTGCCATATTATTTTTCATTTAATCAGCAAGTCTCCTTAAAAAGCGCTAGGGAAATTAAAAAAAATGGATTATGAAGTACTGAACTATAAACCATACTTTACACAATTGTATAAAAAGAAAATTGAAAGACATTCTGACCTGTTGAAAATGTGAATGCTATGTGCTGGGGTTTGCTACTGCTTCTAATTGATTTTTAAGGGAAAGGCAATGCCAAACACTTCCCTTGGTGTGCAACTTCAAACCATTTTCAATTCCCAGTCACATGGTATCAGCAGAAGAAGCTCTGCAGATAGACATTTTGGTACAGCACCCCTGAGAGCTGGAACTCTTTCTGAAGTACACCAAGTGCAGAGTAGTTATGGGATGCCATAATGGGCTGCTACAATGCACGGCTGCCTGCACCACCCCTAGGACAGAGGTCTGAGGTTACCATGTCCTGTGGGACAAGGAAAATCAAGTTCTACCTAGCACCTTCAAAACAGTATGGAAGAAGGAAAGGGCATTACAAGGTTATGCAGAGGGAAATATTATTTCAACAGGAATAGGATGAAAGCTAGGGCCAAGGTTTTACTACGCCAGAAAGTGTTGAAATTGAACTGCAGGACTTCAGTCTCAACATGCAGAGATACACTCAACAGGATGCAAAGGAACTCAGTATAGCATTAACTTTTTGCATGCAGAGTCCCCAGGTAGAGCCATCATTTGGAGAGGACAATTTTTAAGGGATAAGAGTGGGGAATAAAGCTTCCCTGCTACAAATGATTGAAACTAAGACTGTCTGTCAGAGCAGAGCTGCCAACCATAGGCCTTTCCATTCAAGTGTACAGACCAGAAACATTTTTCCATGTTTCAGTTGCTTAACAGCACACAACTGGAGAAAAACTCCCTTGACTCTCCCTAATGTGTATCCATCCCCCAGGTCCCCCTCCCGTGTTATTGCCAACTTGGACTGGCATCAGTAATGGGGTTTGCTCTAACCACATCCTTTTTCGATTACAGCTAGATTGTGGGTTTATTTGTCATCAGAATGATTCTATGCATGTGGGTTTTGAAAAGTTCTGGGTTTCTCTCTGCTTTGAAGAAGCTTTACTGCTGTATCCAGGTGCTCAGAAGTGCTCCTGGAACTGACCATGAATCCGAAGCCAGTGTGCAGTAATGAGGCCCTCTACAGATACCCCTGGCAGAAGATCTGGGTTTTATTTATGCTGTATCAGTAACTGATTTTTCATCTCTCTCCTCCCTTTTTGACTGTTCATTTGTTCTATTGGCTGGGATACCATTCTATAATGTCTGCATGGACCCTGGCAGAACCAACTGGGGCTTCCATGTATTTCTATAAAAGATTGTAATATACATTTTACTGATGGATCTTTTAGAGCTAACTTACCATATTTGTACTTACTGTCTCCTAATACACAAACCATTATATCCTTTTGCTATAACAGATGCAAATATCATTGGCAGCAAAAAGTCTGCACGTGGATCATAATTTCATCTAATTTACGGATTTTCTCTCTTGTGGCTCCTTCAGTCCTTAGTACTATGATGACTTCCTTTTTTTCCTTTAAAATTTTTCATGAAAAGACTAAAATGCTGTCATTCCAGCAGCAGGGAAAACCAGGTATCTGTTCCATTGGGCTTCCTTTAATGTCCTTAAAATTGCATGAACTTTTCTGCCTCATATTACCTCTGCTTTTTGTTTGTTTGTTTCTTTTTTTTCATAATGGCCAGCTATTGCTAAATGATGGCAGGGATCTAAATGTGTTTTATATCCATTTTATTCCCCTCATCTAATTAGCAGCTGTTCTGGGAAGAAAGCAAGGAGGAAATTTTGCACATGCTGGAATTGTCAGAAGTGTATTTACTGTATATAATGATTTTTTGATATTTCTGATTTAACTGAAGAAAAAACTATCTCCTTTCATCCAGGAGCACTAGAAATATTTCCTCTCTGATCATCTGCTGTTTAAAAATAAGAACATGCTATTTATATATATGTATGTGTATGTGTATGTATATATATGTATATGCGCATATACACACACAACACCACAGATGGAGTATATTCCACTTCAAGAGACTCATGATTTAACCCAAAGAACACCACTGCATGTACCCTTCATTCCAGAAGTGCTACCATGAACCTGAAGCTACATCTCTTGTAAAGACACAAGCTAGTACCCAGAGCTGATGTTAGGTATTTCATAGGGTCATAGTCGCAGGGATTCCTTACATCACCAAGGCTCTCCAACCTGCTCTTTCTGAGCTGTAAGTACCAAAATTAGCCACGTTTAGCTCCCCAGGAACAGCACAAATCCTGATTTGGACTTGGTGAATATCTATGGATTGTCTGCTTAAGAGTACCCCAAGGCCATGCTCAGAGCCCGATCAGCTCTGTATGCAGACTGCAAACCTATCAGTGCATCCCCAAATCCAGACAAGAACTGCTTTCCATGAGTCTGTCTGATGATACACGTCATCTGACATATGGTCTTGTGTTGTCTGGAGGCCATCAGATTCATTTAGATAGACTGTCCATAAGTTGCCTTCAAACCACTATGTTTGGAAAGGAAGATCTGGAGGACTTGCTTGTTCCCAGATTTCTCTCAATCACCTGACAGTATTATAATGGCAAAAACTTGACTTTGGCTGCTGAATCTCTCTTATAGCCAAGATATTCTGGACAGTCCTTGTTCTCAGCTAGGACAGGCAGACAGCTCTACTGGCGAAAAACCTAGCAAGCCAGAAACATGCCCCTGACATCCCTTTAACATCTCTATCAACATCCATTAGCAAACAACATTCAGTAGATGGTGAGGCCTTCTATAAGATTATTTTTGTTATTCTAGGCCTTCTCTTTAATACTTTCAGGCTGTCACATACCTTCTTCATTATAAAATCTGACTGTTCTGGTTTTCCTACCCCATCCCACTACAACTCCACTGATAACTAAATTCTAGCTAGAAACAGAAATGTTCTGGACATGACTCATTCTTCAATGGCATCGAATTAACAAACCCATTACTTTTCCATCACTGATATGCAACTGATTATTATAACTGGCAGTTATTGACTGTCAACATGTAACATACCAGCTGCTCCAGTGCAATTTCCTGTGCTTTCTGGCAATCTATGAAATGAAAAATTACATTAGAAGAGACAATCCGCTCTCAACTGTGATTACTAGAAATAGTTAAATGAGCTTGTCCAAGATGAGAAGAACAGCGTGATTACTGATCTGAAATCTAAATCTAAAGAAGCGGGTGTGCTTTAAGCCTTCTCCAACTGTCCCAGGCCACATACTTATTGGTGACAAGTCACAGATACAGTAACTGCACACCAGTTACTGGTTTAAGTAATATCCATGAAAAGTCCTGGTACACAGAATCTAATGAGTAAATCCTCAAATGAGTTTGGTCACAGTGTCGCCAAGGATGAAAGGTGAGAGTCCTGCAGAAGGGTGTGTAAGAGACAAGAAGGCCATGAGTAGCAGCATGCGAACATGGGCGAAGTAGGTGAGATTTTCCTTGGTTCCTTCCATAGGACATCAGAAAAGCTATGACTTTTCTCAATTTTGTTAGCTAGACCAGCTGTGCAAGGAAAAGCAGTCTGGTGGGAAGCCAAAATCCTGTTGGCTGTTAGGAAAATAGCACCTTCGCAGAAGTGGGGGAGGCCTATAGAAATGGTCCAAGTATGATAAGGTGTTATGGGATGGGATGATATCGTGGTATCTCCAGGGGAGAGGTGTCATATGGATGCAATAGCTGAATGGCTGCTAACTGCATGGAGGAGAATCTGAAGATCCTCATGGTGAGTAAAGGATGACTTCAGAAGACAGGGTGACCAGGAAGGGACCAGGGAATTTTTCTGGGAATTTTTCAAGATGCTTTCTTTTTTTTTTTTTTTTAATCATTTTTACTTCTAAAACTGCAGTCCTTGCACCAGAGAAAAAAACCCTGAAATTGCTGTGAGNAGACAGGGTGACCAGGAAGGGACCAGGGAATTTTTCTGGGAATTTTTTAAGGTGTTTTTTTTTTTTTTTTTTTTTTTAATCATCAGAAGATAAACGTTCATTGAGAACAAATACTTAGAGGAAAAGAACAAGTTTAAGGACTGTCGGTTCACACAACTTTCACCCAGCTTTCCAAAATATTTGGTTAAAATTAACAAAACATATTTTATTTAATTTTGAGAAAATACTGTGTTGTAAGTAAAACTAAACTAAATTTCTTTAATTTCTTTAGATTTAAAAACCTTTTATGTATAAGTGGTGAAAGCCTGTATGAACAGATTCAGTGCTACCAAAACATCTCAAATGATACAAAACATCAGTTTTCAATGTTTATTAGTAAAATAAATCTATAAGTCATTGCAAGTGACACTATCAGGTTGAAGATGATCTAAAAGAGAAGCCAGGCCCAAGTAATTTAATTTCATCACTAAGTGTCCACACCACCACACAGCCAACAGGCCTTTAGACTCCTGCTCAGCAAAAAAATACAAATAAATCCAAATGGGATTAAGTGGAGTGTGAAATGGTCCAACACAGACATATAGGGCTTGGTAAATAAATGATACTTTGGAGCACCAATTTTTACAATGGGATGAGGGGTGGGAGAATGAGAAAAAGCCTAACTTTGAGAAGCATTATCTGAGTCATCATGCAATTAAAGTCTGTGGGCTGAGCTTGGGTCTGTTCCACCTGTTTTGCACCAGTTCCAGTGGTATTATGCAGTTCAAAACCTATCTCAGCTGCTCATCATATCATGCCTTTGGCGTAAGGAAATCCCCAGGAGTCAACCTTCAAACATTCCCTCCTGGGCTTTTGTGTAAGGGGCAGGGCTAGTAAAAGGAAATATGGTCTGGGACATTCACAGGGTCCAATTAGTCTTTCACTTCTGGGGTGGTCCCTTAGGACAGGCTGTGGTCATTAAATTCACTGTCTCATGGCTACTTTAATTTACACTAGTGACTCTTATCAGGTAAGCAACAACATACAGCATGTAAATATTATGAACCAGAGACCAACCACAGGGAGAAAGCAAGCTGTACTTTGTGACTGCAGGTAAGATAAGTTCACTGTTCATGAAAACTAATAGACTGATTCTTTTAAAACAAGTCTCTTCCTTAGATTGTACAGAGATACACAAAAGGAGCCTCGTTTTGACTTAATCCACTTAACTCATGCTGAATTACACAAGTGCAATACTTGGGGAAGGGATGTGAAAGATCAGAGGACACAGAAAACAAAAAGGATGAAGTTGATTCAAAGGAATCTTTTTAAAAACAAAGTGATGCTACGCAAAGGCTGGGATGGGTCTTGTTTCAGTGAAAAGTTTGCAACAGCATTAGTGAGCAATAGAAGGAGAGGAAACAAGGAGGGCGGTTCTGCCTGGCCGCCTTGAGGATTTTCTTGCAGACCTTGGGAGATAGAAGATAACACAATAGCATATGGTATTGTAAAGGTACCACAGAAACCTAAAGTCCGTAGGACATCTTAGAAAGATTGCCAGTAAGCTAGAATGCTCCCTTAAGCCTAAATTTTGCCTAAAGAAAGACCTTCCATTGGCCTCCCTCACCCCCTCAACACATACTGAACAAAACAAGAGTGCAAAAATTCCCAAAGCCCCACACTCCACTGTTCTACAATTAAAGTTGTATTTCAGTTTGCAGCTCTTGCTGGTGGTACAGCACACAGGAGCCTGCAACTTAATGATCATGACTGCAATCAGTTAATTCTGTCCATTTCTCACCAGATATCCCAATTAGCTGACAATTCGTCACTCAGAAATGCTAGTCACAACATAAACTCTTTGACAGGTATCAGTAATTATTCTGAAACTGCACGGTTTTTTCATCTGCTCAATCTTCCCTGACAGTGAAGGGAATATCTGCACCAGTTAACTTAGAAAAGGAAATACTAAAATTCTTAACATATTGGAAGGATAAATTTGTGTGCATGTATGTGTATATGTAATATTTTTATGTATATGTTCATACATGCACAGACACATACCTGAAAATACTTCACTGAAGTGTAGTGAGTTTTGAAGAGAACTTGGCACTACTGAAAGATTCATATAAATGAACCTGCAAACTGGTTGTCAAATAATGCAAAACAAGGTAAAGTACTTCATATACTATATTAAATACTTTGAGCTTACTGAGTTACTTGCTTGGACTTGCAAGAGAAACCTGAAAACTGAGATATATAGTCAGTATGAAACAGCACTTAGGAGTATGTGCTTTGCCTCCTACTCCTGCATATTTTATCATTTATGTTAATTACTACTTTTAATGATGGGTAATCTTCAAAGAGGTATAATATAATCTCTGGGAGGGTTGTTCAATACAAGAAGTAGACTGGGTACAGTCACAAATCAAGGAGTGGAGTGAGGAAACAATCTTGGATCTGTGGGACAAACACTCAACATCATGAGGGGGCTAAACATGGCAGTGAGTCAGAGACAAGGCATATTTTCTCCTAAGGGAAAGGGAGGGGAAGATCAAGTACTCTGGTTCAGGGAGGCAATCTGGAAAGAAGAGTTTGCCTGACCCTGAGAAGAAGATTTAAGAGATCTATTGGTGACAGAGCAGGGATGTAAGGCCGTTGTTGAAATGACTGAAAATTCAGATTTTGTAAGCTGCAAGTCTAGGTCATCCTCTGGAGGATTTTATTCCTCACTGTTGATTGTAGGTAGGGTCTTAGGCAGCACCTACTTCAAAGCTTCAGTTTGGAGCCCAAAGACAAAATAACAAAATAAATAACAAAATAAACAAAATAAGTTTCCAGTATAAAACATATTCTGGAGAAACAGAGACATCCTCCTGGATTTAACTGGTACCATGTCTCACAGACCTATTCCTGTCTTAAAAGAAAGTAAGTGGAAAATGCCATAGAGTAAGTAGAAAATGACAAGGCTCTGACATGTCATAACTTTATACTCCCCATAACTAGCATAAACACTGCGTTCTTCTAGTTTCTGAACAGATGAGAATGAACTGGACAAGTAACAATGATCTTGTAATCAAAAGCAAATGCCATTGGCTTTTTACTTTCATCTATAGTTTGGTTAAAGATCAGAACAACATTGGACCCTATTAAAGGGCAGATTACAACTGGCTGTATGTAAAAATACAACAGACTGCAAAGCAAACTCCTTGTCTGAACATGTTTCAGTCTTCTGAAATTATCATGGTGCGTGACGACTATGGCACAGCCCTGCTGTATTAGCTAGTGAAGTTGTATTGCAACAGGAGGACAGAGAGAAAGCAGAGCCTCTGCATCTCCTTTGCTCTTAGAAATGCTGCTTATAGCCTGATCCTGTGAGAGTTCTTGTTAGGTATCACCTCCTGCTTCTCCTACTTTATGTATGAATACTAAGGCAGATGGATATGAACCAGAAGCACCAGACAAATTCCCTTCTCACACTTCGAAATGACAATCTGAGATAATCCCATCTTGCTTTACAGACCCCAACTCACAGCTGAATTTTATTGAATACTTATGTTTGAATATTCTTCATATGTTAAAATGATGTATATTACTGTTTTTAATTTATATATTCAAGCACTGTTAGATGACTCATTTGATGAATAATAGCATCAAATAATTCACTTGATGTTTAGTTCTTCCTGATTTTCAATGCTCTTGCCATTTTCCATCAATATCAGAAAACATTCTATCATGTGGAAATGCTATCTTTAAATATTCAGGAAATCTGGGGTTCAGAGTGAGAGATACAATTAACCATTACTTCGGTTACTGAAGAACATGCACATAAAAAAGAAATCACGCATTAACAGCCCTTGAAACGTCTTTATACTCTCATTTATCTCGTGGAAATGCATTGATCCTATTATGACTAAAATAAAATGGCTGAAGAGGACTAGGGAATTGAAGTCACATGCATAAATCTGTATTTTTCCTTGAGCAGATTTGATAGCATTTGGGAACAGCGATCTCTATTATGATGAGAAATACTACTAGTACATTTACTTGGCAAGCAGCAAAATAACATTGAAAATATTTCTATATGGTCACAAAAATTTGGTTTTGTACAAAATAAGAAGTAATTCTGCTGAAAAATTAGAATAATTGAGAAAGGGCTCAGTGAAGGCAGCCGATTCAACCCATTTGAACCTAAGAAATCTTATAATTGTACATTCACTTCTGCGCTGTTGTGTTTTCTTGGCACAAATATCCAAGAAAAGCAAATATTCAACTCCAGTGCTGAAATACTAACTATGAGTAAAATACAAGCCTGAACAGGGTCCAGCATTTCATTTGTGCAGTATTTGCACTTCCTCATATGCCTTCAAGAAGTAGGGTAACATATTAAGTAGGCCTGCTCTGCACAAGGGCATACTTCAAACATGTTGAATTCTGTAATCCATATGAATATTGTTACCTCAACGTCCAACGGTTTCACTCCTTTTGCAATTTGTACGATAGCAGCTTACTGTGTAAGTCTTTCAGTCAGCAAGGAGAAATAACATCACAGCAAGACAGTGCCCATTCTGCTTGTAGGCTGCTTGTATGGAAAAAATAAATATATTTTTGCCTGTATTTTAGTAAAGAATACAAGTGTTCTGCAAACCAAACCAGCAAATACTCCATAAGAGATAATAGTCTGCATAGCAGAGGCAGCTTGCTTTAGGTGTTATGCTGACTAGTTCCTTTTTTTTTTTGTCTTAGCATAGCACAGGATGACTAGAAACTGCTCTCAGGCAGTGGATATCTGGCTTGGTTCTAGGTGCCAAGTACCTATATTTATGGGAAGAGAACAGTCACAACATGGCTTTATTGTCTTCAAGTTATTAACACTATTAGGTAAGGATAAGTGACACTAAACAAAATCATAAGTAAACCCAAACTTACCTATATTTTTGGAAAGCACACTGCAAAACACATAGATTAAAGCTTTGTATGCCAGTCTAACTTTAAGCATAAAAGCCATATTATAGAGGTGGGTTTACAGCATTAGTTTCAGTGAAATTTGCTATATGCTGAAAGTGAAGGGGAAATATCAATCTGTGGGGTTCTCTGTGACAACTCAGTAATCTTTCACCCTAGAGATTAATTCCTAGACAATGTTTCCCTATGTTGGTGAAGCCCTGAGTCCAGTGAAGCCAGCAGCAATTTTGTCCTTGACTTTCTTAAGGTCATAGTTTCTTACATGAGCTTAAGATTTAGAGCACAAATGTGAAAACATATACTGGCTTTCACTGTAAATGCATACTTGTACTTCACATAAATTGTTTTCACAGATTCTACCAAGTTATTCTTTTTATATATATTTCACAGGCATTTCAGTGGAAATTTCTTCCCTCCAATCTATTAAAAATTATTTTTTCTTACATTCTTGTTTTGTTTGTTTGTTTGTTTCTAATTTTGAGGCAGAAAAAAAACAAACCAAAACAAAAAACCCTACATCAACTAGTCCCTGTTTCTGTGATCCTTGAACTAGGACAATTTGTTAAGACTTTGTATAAAACTGACAGCTAATATACACAAATTTCACAATGCCTAAGACAAGTAAAGATTTGTTTGTGGTTTAAAGCAGAAGCTGATTTAAAAGCAAATATTCTTTCAGAGCATTTACAATTCAAATATTGCCACAAATGTATGAAAAAAACAATTAAATCAACAGTCTAGAAACTGTATATAAAAATTTAAACTTGGTGTCTAGGTAGTTAATATGCAAGCTGAAAAAAGCAAAAAATAAAGAATTAGCTGCAAAGAGTTTATTATTCTTAATAGTTGGAAAGGAATATTTCCAACAAAAAGGGGGGGGG
>NDXB01007342.1:120674-160212 GCA_002631895.1 Agapornis roseicollis | reverse complement strand
AAAAAAGAAAAAAGAGGGGGGGGGGGGGGGGGGGAAGTGCAAGAAATTCCAAATCCAGGAACAAAAATATTCATAATACAGGATTAATAGAAAAAGAAAGATAAATCACTCAGGTAGGTCTAAGGCTGCTACAGCGTATTTGTGTATTCAGGGATGAGGGAGAGATTTCTGTATTCACACTAAGAAATGGAAAAGTGGACATGTGTAAGAAGTAAGGAAAATTACAGATTGCCATCTAGAAAAGAGTACAGCTTACTCCAAAAAGTTCATGTCTGTGGTGTGGCTTATTTAACCTAACCAGAGCATAGCATAGCATAGCTATTTTCCATATACAGCATTATAAACATTAATAGGTTGAGAGCTGAAAGAACTGAAGATGACTCTAAAATTAGGCCTAATTCTAAAATTTGATGCAGAAAAGCACTTAAATGTATGCATAACTCTAGGGGCAGTAGCTGTCCTATGTGTCAAAGCAGCAATATACAGAGTTATAGACATGTGCAAGGCTTTGCTAGACAGATTTCAGTCACACACTGAAAAACTTACATCCACAAAGAAAATCGGTATGCCATTTATTTCTTTATACAATCCTCCTATGCAGAAAGATACCTTTTGTCAGGAAAAAGAAGTAACAATTACAAATAGAAACTAAATTAACCCCTATTTGAAAAGTCAGTAGGGACCATTTTTAAACTCCAAAGCATTGTGGCTCAGAAGGTAACAGAATGCTACTACCTTTCTGCTTTCTCCCTACCTTTTCTGCACATCTTGGAGGTGTTCAGTCCTCAGCGAGGTTCTGCTGTTGTACTGCCAAGGCTGCTGGCAGGAGGACTTGCTTGAAACAAATGCCTGCCAGGAAGCCCTAAAGTCTCAGATTGCTATAGCAATCCCATTTGGGGCCTAGTATGGCTCTTCGTTTGGCCTGGAGCATATGAGAAGAATAAATTGGATTTCGTTTAGAACAGGGTTAGCTACAAGATGCTTCTATAACTACTGCCAGCTTGGGTTACATGTCAGCCAGTGATCTAGCATAGACATTCTTCTAACAAGTGAATGTTTCCAGGCCTTCCTCACCAGACTCTTCCCAACATGTTAAGTTAGATCACAAATACAGATAAAAGTACAGTGGTGGGATTTTACTTTCAAACAAAAACACAAAGTGGAGATGTTGTTTCTTTTGGTCTCAGTGAAGAAATACAAGGCAAACATAAAGGTACACCATGTGGGTAACAGTAGTGGTGTCCTCAGGGCTCAGTACTGGGGTCAGTGTTTAATATCATCGCTGATGAGCTGGATGAGGGGAACGAGGGCACGTTCAGTAAATTTGCAGGCAACACCAACGTGGGTGGGAGTGCTGGAGGATAGGAAGGCTCTTCAGAGGGATCTGGATGGGCTGGATTGATGGGCTTGGCCAATTATATGAGGTTCAGCAAGGCAAAGTGCCAGGTTGTGCATTTGGGCCACAACTACCCCACAGAACTCTACAGCCTTGAGGAAGAGTGGCTGGAAAGCTGCTCAGTGGAAAAGGACCTAGGGGTGCTGATTGATGAGCTGAACATGAGCCAGCTTGTACCCAGGCAGTCAAGAAGGCCAACAGCATCATGGTCTGTATCAGCAATAGCGTGCCCAGCAGGGCCAGGGCAGTGATCATCCCCCTGTACTGCACTGGTGAGACTGCACCTTGAATCATGTGTTCAGTACTGGGCCTCTCACTACAGGAGAGACATTTTGGTGCTGGAGCTGGTCCAGAGAAGGGCAGCAAAGCTGGTGAAGGGTCTGGAGCACAAGTCTGATGAGGAATGGCTGAGGGAACTGGAGATGTTTAGTCTGCAGAAAAGAAGGGTCAGGGAGGATCTTATCACTGTCTACAGCTGCTGAAAGGAGGTTGTAGTGAGGTGGGTATTGGTCTCTTCTCCCAAGTAACAAGTGGTAGAACAAGAGGTAATGGCCTCAAATTACCCCAGGGGAGGCTTAGTTTGGATTTTTTTGGAAAAATTTTGTTGCAGAGAGGGCGGTCAGGCATTGGAACAGGCTGTCTAGGGAAGTGGTGGAGTCATCCCCTGGCAGGGAGGTTGGAACTAGATGATCTTAAGGTCCCTTCCAACCCTAACTATTCTATGATTCTATGAAGTGTTCTAAAACCATGTAGATGAGGCCCTCAGTGACTTGGTTTAGTGGTGAACTTAGCAGTCCTGGGGTAAAGGTTGGACTTGATGATCTGAAGGCTTGTTTCCAACCTAGCTGATGAAATGTGTTTTAGAGCACACACACATATTGCTTTTGACACTAAGTGTAATGTATTAAATTAAGATAAATATTTACCATTTAAATATGAATTTAAGTTATGTTATTTGTTTTCCTTTGAATGCCATCTTCAACAGCAAAATCACATAGGTCACGTAAATTTTCATAATTTTAGTGTTAATAGATATTTAGTTTTTACTTGCCAACAGTGAGTGGATGTTCTTGCATTTCAATGGTATTGATAACGTATATAAATATTATAGTCATAAATGAAAACCTACCTGGCTATTCACACATTTTTTTCTTTCTCTCTTTCCCAACAGAGCACCCCTGTTCTGCTAAATATAGTCCAACGTGAAATTTTGGTTAAAAAAAAGCAATGCCAAAGAGATCCATCAATAAATAAAGTTTATGTTTAAAAGCACAACTACAACTCAAATGAATACAGCCAATCAGAAAAAGCAACTACTCTACGAAACTTTGGTGTGTAACACTTCCATGTTGTAGATTTCAAAGGTTTGAGCTTCAGTAAATGATTTATACTGTATATAAAATTAAAATAAACCATAAGGACAGAGAGCAAACTATAAGTATAATGAAGTCTAATTTTAATGTTTTACTGCCTTGATCTTGCAAACCTAAATTTACCAAGGCAGTTCTGCATGTTTTTTCAACTCTTCACACATACAGATATTTCACAAAAGTTAATGAAATTGCTGCCAGGAGGCAACTCAAGGTAATCACAGGATGAAGAACTTCCTTATATATGTTAGGATTTACAAAGCTACATACGCAAAAACACATATGCATGATCCTGTATATACTGTATTAAGCTTCTGTTATTCTCTTCATTATAGTTTTGTAACTGACACAACCTGTTACTACATCTCTAAATTTTGCATTTTTAGGACATGTAGGATTTCTGTTTTGTAGAGAAGCAAAGAATAAAAAGAAGAATGCAGCTTTTCTTAACAGGTATCTTGATCTCCTCTATCATGATGGTCTATTGCCAGCATCTAACAGATTACTAAGACAAAGAGAAGTTAATTACTATGTGTAAACCTAAGGGGGTTTATGACTCATTTCTTCTCAATGAGGTCTTCCTTATGCCAACTGTTAAAACAGTACAGTCATTGCATTTTTTACAATTAATACCAATTCTGAAGCCATCAGAAATTACAACACCCATCTGATGTTAAAACCTGAATACTTTTTCCAGTTGTCAGAAGATATAGTTCTATTATGTTTGGTACTTGATCCTGCAGTCTCTATTCATGTGAGGGTTATATGAGTCAATATTCATATTCTATTAATTTGATTAATGATTTTGACACAGATGCCCTTGAGTCAAAGCTGTTGCAATGCAAATGCTTTCTTCAGGGTGACAGGGAAGAAGGATTCCCAAGCATGGTCTGCACGACTTTTGCAAGCAGGTTGGAAAGGTACTTTATAAATCTTCTCCATCCCAAGTCACATGACTGGTACATATTGCTGCCTACTCCCTAGTGTGATGTCCTATTCCCTATCTGGCCCTCCCTGAGCAGAGTTTTGAAACTTTTGCTTTAGGCTTGTTCTCATAACCTGAGGAAGATATTCTGAACATTGCAAACCCTTCATATGAAAGCTACATGGTGAAATGAGTCAACACATGAAGGACAGAAATGAACTACTGTGTTCTCATCATAACCAGTGGCAACTCCCCATGTCCCCCCCTAAAAAAGCCCCTCAAACCAAAGCCAACAGCACATACAGAAAATCCATATACTCTCTGGTAGTAGATACTATACTCTTTTTAGTATACTCTTTCTAGTAGATAGTATACTCTTTTCAAAAAGAATCAGATCTGTGGTTTTCCAGCAGGGAGAGTTCTTGGTTTTATTTTGTTTTGGCACTGTTCACTATAAGTCTCTCAGAGGTGATGTCACACAGGTATCATTCACCAGAGAATATGGTACTTTGATAGGGGAGACGTGGCATCCACGACAAATTTGTTTGTTTTGTTTTTGTAACATGAACATTCTGCTTAGTTTTCTTTTTTTCTGCCTTCATGACATTTACACTGAAAGTATTTCAGGGTAAAAGGATTTGAAGACATGGAGAAAGAATCATGAAAGTAGCCAAAAATAATTTGTTTCCCACAACTATTAATGTAGTATAAGATGACCAGCTTGCATACTTTTATATATCCCATCACCTTACTTAAGTCCTTAAGTTTCAAAAACTATAACTTATGTAATTAACATGCTCCATCTAGCACTTCCACAAAGGAAGGGAGGAAAGACAGTAAGTTTAAGATCCCACATCTGGGCTTCATCAAAAGCAGCGTGACCAGCAGGTCAAAGGAGGTGATTCTGCCCCTCTACTCTGCTCTCGTGAGACCTCACTTGGAGTATTGTGTGCAGTTCTGGTGTCCTCAACATAAAAAGGACATGGAACTGTTGGAACAAGTCCAGAGGAGGGCCATGAGGATGATCAGGGGCTGGAGCACCTCCTGTATAGGTTGAGAAAGTTGGGGCTGTTCAGCCTGGAGAAGAGAAGGTTGCGTGGAGACCTCATAGCAGCCTTCCAGTATCTGAAGGGGGCCTATAAGGATGCTGGGGAAGGACTCTTCATTAGGGACTGTAGTGATAGGACAAGGGGTAATGGGTTCAAACTTAAACAGGAGAGGTTTAGATTGGATATAAGGAAGAAACTCTTTCCTGTTAGGGTGGTGAGGCACTCGAATGGGTTGCCCAAGGAAGAGTGCTCCATNATATAAGGAAGAAACTCTTTCCTGTTAGGGTGGTGAGGCACTCGAATGGGTTGCCCAAGGAAGTTGTGAGTGCTCCATCCCTGGCAGTGTTCAAGGCCAGGTTGGATGAAGCCTTGGGTGGCATGGTTTAGTGTGAGGTGTCCCTGCTTATGGCAGGAGGGATGGAACTAGATGATCTTAAGGTCCTTTCCAACCCTAACTATTCTATGATTCTATGATTCTATCTGTAAGATTTTATGCTGTTACTGTGCAATTGTAAGATTTGTGAGATTTACTACTAATTTTGGCAGTCTATACAGCAGCCTGTAAAGCATCTATAGAAATTACATGTTATTTTATATATTAAATCACTATATAAGGAGAATAAGCAATCATCAAAATAATGCACAAATAGTTAAATTGTTTTCCGGAGGTCAGGATATTGCAACTGTCACAGACATTAAAGGGACTAAAAAAATCATACACAACAAGCCTTGAATCAGAGCAAGAACAATATAAACAAAAAAAGAATGTAGAAAACACACTTTACCACCAAGAAATCCCTCTGTTATTCAGGGTAAGTCACTCATCAGGAACACAGTTAGACCAAGCTGCCAAGTTGGAGTTCCATGTTTTTGAGGCTATTTGCAACCCAGTTCATTTCACTCACTACCATAAAGCATACTCCCCACAAGTTACGGAAGGTGGCAATCTGATGAAAAGCTTTTAACCTGATGAAAAGATCTAAAGCAGTCTTTGAAGAAGTGTTAGTGGACAAAAATTTGCAAACATTCCCATTGGTTTTAATTTACAAAGATCTGAAACAGGGTTCATGAACATGAATGGCAATCTCATGATCTTTCATGATGAAGAAAAAACATCCTTATTTTTCAAACAGGAAGGATGAATGTAAAGAGAGATTAAAAGCATTACACCAGTTTTCAGCGCAGTCTGTGGTAAAACTAGAGCACTGAGAAAGCCATGAGGAAGTTGAATATTGGAAGAGGGCCAAAGAGCTGAACAGGTCTGACTCCCCTGACAAACATTTGAAACAGTGGGCCAAGTGAAACCAAATGGGACGGAAGAACAGAGTCCTCAGAAATACTGTGTTCCCACAGTCTTCATAATAGGCAGTCAAGGGCAAAAAAATCTGTTTGTGCCTTTCAGGGTTGGAGCCTAATCCTTAAAAGACTCAGTCTTGAGGTATGAACCCACAGGAAAACAAGATTCCTGATTTCTGCTGTTTGGAAAGCTTGTCTGAGTTTTCTGTGGCCACTGTACATTTCTGTAGGGAGTTCCCATAGATCTTTGTGCACTGAAAAGACATATCTACAGCTAAACATGTCAGATCCAGTTCTTCCCACCTCATTAGTAGCAATGCCTATGTCAAGCTTTGAGGATCACTGTATTCAGGGTTGAGCACTCATCTTGCTGAGGATGGATTATATCTCTGCTGCTCCTGATTCTTCAGATCATGCCTTCTTGAAAGTAATCTTTCAGGCTCATGATCTTGCCAGGACTGGAATATTGCTACAGAAACAATCCCACAAATGGTTTTATTGATGAGGCCAAAGAAAACATGATCCAAATGTAAAATCAGCGAGATAATACCTGTAACACCTACATTTCAAAATAAGAAAATGGTGTGGAATGAAAGCAAAAATACCCCAACATAATAAAGGAGCAGACTGAAAAGTATTAACATTCATTCAAAAGTTAGAAATGCAATTGGCCCACTAATCCATAGTGAATGGGCACAGACAGCCTCTTCCACGGGGCAATTCAGATACATTACAAGGAATTTCTTACAAGCAGTCAATTCTCACTGACTACATACAAATATTTTTCACGCAGCCGTCCATGAGTGAAAACTCATCTGCAAGTCATGGCCATGTAACACACTGTTTGAGAACAGAAGTGAAGAGGTTTACAGGTGGTTCAGAAAAACAACAAACCAGAGAGGCAAGCAGTTGTTCCATGTGGGGAGGCAGACCCCAACTGCATGTCAGCCCTCGGATGAACAAAGCAACTCTATTTCCACCCTAACTGCCGAGAGACATCCCCCCCTCACTTAATAACTAATTCCCTAATTCCAATCCTACATTAGCCCAAAGATTCTCTAATCCCAGCAGGGATCAGGTTCAAGCCTTGTCTTCAACTGCTCCTTTCAGATTTAGCAGTGGCGCAACTGGCACACACTTGTAAGGCGACACCTCCTTCGCTGAGGGCGATACCTCCTGAACACAGCTCACCTGCACCCACAGCAGGACATCTGACTAAGGGATGATTAACACCCTTAAAAAGCCATAGGCTTCCACTTGAGCGTAACAGGGGTTTAAGGGAAACGCTCAAAGGCGGTGACAATAACAGAGTAATATCTGTATTAATGCATGATAACTAGTATATTTCACAACCCTAAATCACAGGAGATAAATAAGCCCAGGAATTAAATAAGGTGAAAAGGGGTGGGAAATTAATTTGAATCCATTACCTCAAGGGGAGAAGACAATGTTCAGTATGCAAAGTGAATCCATGCTTTGCACTGCTTCCTTTGACAGCATTCTTGCTCCTTTCATACACTTTGATATGGAGTAACTTTGATTCAGACTAATTCCAATTCATCTTTGCTAGGGAACTCAGTGTGTTTCTATTTGTTGCATGTCTCAGTCAGTTGCCAGGATCCAGTTTGAACCCCACAATCATCAAATAAGTAAAGGTGTCGAGATTGTCAGAAACAGAGCCAGGCAAATTATCACAAAGTAGAAAAAGGCAAGTAAATTGGATAACTCTTGATCTGTGGTCATCTTTTTGGTTGGCTCTGAGGGCACTCATATGCCATAGATGTTAAGACTGTAACAGAGGAAAGGATGTCTAATTTCTCTGTTATTTCTCTATTGTTAGATATTCTATTTAGAATCTTGACTTTTGTAGACCTTTACCAGTTTCTCATCTACTCTAAAACAGTTAAAATGTCATAATTTCACCATAAGCTACTATGTTTGAAGATATTTGCTTCTCAGGTGGCTACATGTTTTCCACTTGGCAATAAAAGAGCAAAACCATCCTTATGCCTTTGCTTGCAAGGTTAGATATATATATAGTATGTATATAGTTTTATAGGTATATAGTTTTCTTTGTAAAGGTGTAAATAATATGCATACTTTTTATAATATATAATATATATAATATATAAATATATAAAATATATATTATTTATATAATATATAAAAATAATATATAAAAGTATATAATAATATACTTTTATATATAGTTTTATAGGTATATAGTTTTCTTTGTAAAGGTGTAAATAATAAAGGTATGATAATAAAACAGCAAAAATATTTACAGACAAAAGTCTCATTGTGGCCCTTACACAAGACGGCAGTTTCATATTTTTGTATACAGCGCTATTTAATGATATATTTATATTAATTTATAAAATCAGTTCAGAAAACAACTCAGCCCCCTCTTAGACAGGAAAAATTGTAGAGAGGCTGTAAGGGCAGCTTAGAGATATGTTTTTGAGCATCTACCAAAAAAAAAAAAATGTGTTCAAAATGGAATGGCTCAGAATGCTGTCTTGGTCAGTCCTGGTATCGTATTTCCCTGCTTCCCTTCTCTTGCCTCTAAGACCAAGGTTCAACAAGCTCTTCCTAGCCATGTTGTCAACTCCCTTCCTTCATTCACTCTATCCAGACCCTGGGGACACTTTGCTCATATTACTCTGCATTTGGAATATGCAAAAAGCATGCAGTTGCAGATCTCAGATCTCAAAAAGCTGAAATGCAGAGAAGGTTTATTGTAAGCAGAAAATTCTCTTCAGCTTTAAGCACTGTAAGTCTACTTCTCCAAGATACTGCAACCCATTAAAAGTTACTTCTTAATGGAAACTAAATATTAAAAAACGGCTGCTTCTCCTTTCTCAGTTAGGATATTACCTTTTAAAACTACACTTTTTGCTAATTTATTTCCAAAAATATTCCATTTATAGCTTATAAAATAAGAAACTTTATAAAGGAATTATAAATACAGGAAATTACATAAAACCCTCACAGGATGCGAAAGAGCTTTTGTAACCACGGTAGTAAGTCTGTAAAGTGTTAGAAGACTGTGGAGGTGAAGTCACTATATGAACTGTGATAGTCTAGGCTTCTTGTAAGCTGAGGCTTGTCTCTTTGAAAGAAAAATCCATAAACAACCAACCAACCAACAAAGCCATGTGCAACAGTTTCATTTAAGTCAGTGGTTTTGTAAAGAAATAGATTTGCCCTTAGGGTTTCTCCTTTTATTTGAAAAACACTGTAGCCACATGTGGCAAAGTGTTGATCTATTATGAAGTCATTTTGCTGATTCAAATTAGTTCAGAAAATCTTGAAGCTTTCATTTTGTATGAAAGGCTGCAGTCAAGATCAAGTATGGCCAATCTGCACAATTCTTATCTTATATGTGGTCAAGTACCATCAATAATGCATAAAGTTGATATATGCATTGTACTGAGTAGGGATCCCACAGAAATGCAGTTGTGTTCCCAAGAATATTTGGATCAACTCTAAAATGGTAACAGGACTACATCCAGAGACCTTGGAACTGGGAGAAATGTTCATGAGTACTTCCAAAAGCATCAGGCTTGTTTTTGTTTGTGTTTCAACTTAATGACACATTGACAGGAAAACATCTCTGCTTCCTTAGACAGTGGGTTCAGAATTTGTCATGCTTAAGATTATGTTTAGATGTAGGTTTAAAAAAATATAGCAGTGAGGTGTATGTGGCAAACCCAGGATATGAGTCATTTTAGGTGATATTTGCAATATTTTCTTCCTACGTAATAATTACATGAAAGAGAGGGGGAAAAAAAGAAACGGTGACAGAAAACAGTGGAAATACATTCCCTTAAGGTTGGGTTTTCCCTTTGTCCATAAGTGCTCAGGTTAATCTCCCTCATCAATTAATTAGAAGAATCACAGAAACCATTAGTAAGAATGACACAGTAAATCAATCATCAGTGAAAGGACAAATTGTTGACTAAGAATTACGTGTCTCCAAGGACCACAGCTCAAAAGTTCTCCCTGTGGGTGGCAGAACTCATTTTACTCAATTTCAGACCTACCTGAATAGAGCTATCTGTGGTTCATATTTGTCTGGTCAACCAAAATGCAAGCACGAAAGAGAAACAAGGCTGAGGAATACATGCACTGCATGTTTTAGGAACTACCAGCACTGATAACACAACCACCTTGAAAGACAATCAGATGCCAGGCGCTGGAAGGTAAGGGCAACATTTCAGTCATTTTTTTTTTTTAATTATTATTATTTTTTTTTCAGCTGGGCCACTGATGGGCATTCTGTGCAACTCTGGAATACTGAAATTGACATAATGTGTACTTGCATGTAGCCATTACTGTTGTCTTTATGTATGTGTCGTGATGGAAAGATGCTGGACAGTGCTGGCTTTTATTTGAGCAAAATTTAATATTCATCATGGTATCACTTCAAATTTGTATGACATGGGAAAACACACATACTCTGAACTAATTTCTAATTATCTATTCTTTTATTCACCCTTCCATGCCTTTTGTGGTGTGTTTTTCTAGAACACAGTACTATAGGCCAGTCTACTCTCAATTTTTGCCCTCTTGTAACATCCTAGTTTCCTGGCCAATGGGTCCCTATAAATATCAAACAGGTCAAGTAAACAGGAGAGATTTTAAAAAATAACAATAGGTTAATGTTAAAATTTATATAATTTGAGCAGACAGCAAACACTCCTGGTCCTGAATATTTTTTAAAGGATGATATCAATTTCTCCTCCTTTCCCATCCATGCCAACTACAGGATCCATCTCCATTACCTATCTTAAACCATGTTTACATCCAGAGGCCAGGATGCTATCCAGAAAACATCAGATTTGTAAACTCATTCAGAATGATTAAATATCATTTTTTCACCCTTCATTTCACTTTCTCCTTGAAGTTTAGAATTCCCACTAGAAATACTTCCTTTTTAAGTAGGATTTTATCTTTTGTGATATAGTCCAATTAAACAGTTAGCTTGTAATCTCACTACCAACTCAAGCCTCTCCAGATTCAGAAAACTTCTTCAGGAATATTCTGTGGTTTGGATATAATGTGATTCTGGTTACAAACTAAGGCAGCTGCTTTTAAGACACTGTTTATTGCCACTGGCCACCTAGGATAAATCCTACTGAATTTAACAATAAGAATGACTCACTTGCACAAATAAATGCCTGTGTGCGTTGTGACGTGTACTTCATGCTCATTCAGCTCCAGCTCCATTTGCTTTCATATCACTGATGGCAACTTTGTATATGTATCAGCAGGGACTTTTACAATTTTACTGCTGCCTTTGGAAATTACTCTGGCATTTATCTTTGAAAAAACACTAATTTGTATATTTAAACCCACTGTGGATCCTTGAAATCCTTTTTCTAAAAAAGAATAAAGCACTTTATATTAAACATGAACATCGTTCATGTCAGTTGGAGTACTCACATGTAGGAGTTCAGCACTTACAGAAGTCCTTCCATGGTCAAAGCCGGCATAATAAAAGGAGAGCAAACACCTTTTTTTAATTGAAACCTCAAAATAAGCCAGCATTAAAAGTCTAGGAGAAACTACCTGCAACAAACACCTGAAAATTAAACCCCCTCCAGCCCTCAAAGCCACTCTTCTTTCTGTATTGACCAGCAGTTGATTCTTTTTCTGAAGAAAAAATAACATGAAAAGAAAAACTGTGCAGCTGTTCATGTTGCATCTTTATGCATTTTTACCTTTAAGTTTGGAACAGACTCATCAGTACACATAAATGAAATAAATTTTGCTGTATCCAGATGTTCTGAAAAGCACAACTTCACTCCAGTCTTCAGAAAAAACTACTGACACTCTAAATACATGAAAGATTGCATTTTTCTCTACAAAAATGACACAAAATGAATAATACAAAATAATGAAAATATTTTTAGAAGTTGCAAAAGTGTTTTAAAACTTCAGTAAGCAAAATAGCAAAATTTCTTTCTCTACTAATGCAATGCTTCTGCTTGGGGTAAATTACACCCTGATTTATCGGTTTAAAAAATGGAATTTTTCAAAATACTCCAGGAAATGTGACAAATATTCTTATTCAACCTTTCAGATGTAAGTAACCTAGTTAGAGTAAGTGGCACTACCAAGGACCTCTGTTTTACCTTTGAATTTCAGGACTCTATCACCTTCCTCTATTAAGCTTGAGTTTGTACAATTGCCCATACAGTGTCTGCATAACAGATCTAGGACCATAATGCCTGCTTTTCTCTACTTTTTGTACTGGATGCACAAATGTACCACCTGATCTCTTCTGTCAGGTTTTAACAGTGAAACAGCAGATAGGTTGGGTCACAGATATTATGTTCCAAACAGTGATAATTGGGACACCAGGAAAGATGGAATAAAAGCTACATTTAGTGACTTCTCATGGTCTATCCAGTCTTGAGGGGACTCTTTTTTTGTGACAGTCATGTACATAGTAATAGCAACTCGATGCAATACGTCTTCAGTCGCTCAAACGGGGACACCTTGTTACTCTTCATGTCTTCCTTGGACCTTCATAAATTTAGTCTTACAGAACAGGCAGATACTGGAAGTATGTGACAGCCTACTGAACTGATTACAATCAATTTTACAAATAAGTCTAGCAATTACAGCAGATATCTGCAATGGAAAGCCACTATTGAATGGAAAGCTGTTCAAAGCAGGCCGAAAACTGGAGCTGATTAACATGTGTTAGTTAGAGCATTTAAATTTTAAAAATAGATAAATAGGTCAATCTAGCTTTCATCTATGAGCAGAAGATCTTCGAGCACTTTTTTTTCCTAGTAGTCCAGGTGCCCAACCCTAGGGTAACTCACTGTGGTAAATCTTATTCCAACCTATGTGTCAATCATTCTGCAGCTGAAGCCAGGAGAAAGCCCCCCTTGTTTTCTACAGCCTCACCAAGAACGTGGTACTTTCCAAATTTTTGCCAAAGGCAGAATCTTAAAGTATTAATTGTAAGAAAAATCTACCTTGAGGACACCACTGCCTCTAAAGTGCTTTTCTCCAGTTGCAAGTGAAAGGAGGAGCATCTGTACCATAAAGATTATTACCTATCTGGCACAGAGGGACTTATCAAAGGGAAATGAATAAAATAAAAAAAGAAAGAAAAACAGGAGGAGTTGACATCTGCCTTACAGCAATAGAGTTAAAGCCAGGTGGGACTTTGATCAGAGCTATCTTGAGAAAGCGTACTGGTAAATGCAGAGACTACAGACTACACCAGAAACCTTGCTTCCTCCACCGCTAAAGCAAGAAAAAGGTTAGATTACTTACAAGCAATAGATAGCTTAATGCAGGACTTGCTGCTAAGAATAAGAAGAAGCAAAGCAGGGCCTCACATAGCAGTGCAAACAGCTAAAAATAAGAAAAAAAATATTAAAGTTGGTAACACATTCACACAAAGGGCACTACAAACTGGAGTTTATTCATTGATTTTAACCCTTTTCCGAGCAAACTCAGGCATTGCCTGTGATCAGACTGGAAGCACTGGGAGGAAAGAGAAGAGTCCTTCAGCACCCATGTAGGATGAGAAGTTTCACTGGTCAGCAGTGTCTTCATTGATGTGATTTAATAGAAGTTTATCAGTCACTGATCAGCCTCAGCAGCTCCACAGATGTCCAAATGCTTTTTATCAGATTGTTGACAAGAGAAGCAATGTTTCTAAAACATTTGGCCACTAAAGTCACTTTCTGAAATACATTTACATGGTGAAATATTACTTTTTGTTCTCTTAGCCATTTAGAACAAAACTATAGTGTTTTGGGAGGGTAGAGGAATGACCTGCTAGTAACCCAGTATCCTGAATCATAGGACTTTGTCTCTTAAATGTGCCTTCAGTCAGAGGTTCATAGTAGCAAGCCATTGGAATGCCTCTTCTGTATAGAAAAGTACATTTCTGATGTCACATAGATACTTACAAACTCAAGCAGGGTTCACACATGATAGTTAGCTTTCCACACCTCTATTCCAAGTGGATAAGACCCATTTAGGAGACGTATTTTGAGAAAATCACTGGACTTTTTCCTCAAATAAGAAGTGAGCATTTCTCAGAAGAAGCCTCTTCAGAAGTGTGGGTGATCCAAATATCTGGTCTAGGCTTTCCAAGGGAAAAATAATTAATTTTTGGTTAACTACATCTCCATGCTCAAAATGGTGAAAAACTCCCTGACTACAGATTAATCATTAATGTCTTGAGGCAAATATTTGTCTACGGAAGACTATAAAAGCACTGGCAGCCCTTTAATCCCCGTATTGTTTCCTCTGAAGCGTTAAGTCCTCTGTTTGACTACACAGCTTTCTCAAAGATCTTAGAGTTCAGTTATCTATGACCCCACTTTCCTCAGCTTTTTCTAAGCAGAAAATTTCTTCATTCATATCATGCACATCCTGAGCAGCACTGTGAAGAAGTCTATCAAGTTGAAACACTTAAATTACAATATTAATATCACTATTAAAATATCAGATTTGACCAACCATTTATTTGACAGCAAAGCAAAAAACTTATCTAAAAGTCTTGGGAAAAGCTCTTCGTACACAAGAACTCTCAGGTATAATCATGAAGCCTTCTATAAATCCAATCCTGCTTTATGCATTATGCTAAGCAGCTAAAGGGAGTTTTCACAACATTCGGGTGCTCTTACTGCAAGGTCCTTTCCTGTGTTTGGAGAGGTAAAAGGAATTTTGTTGTAAACAGAATAAAAGCCATATCTAACTCAAACTAAGGACTAAATGAAAAAACCCTGATGCTAAACAATTAATCAAATTTAATATGATTTTCAGGGCAATCTAGGTAACATAGACACACTACTCTTAATTAAAAACACACTGAATTACTTCATTATTTCCAGAGTGCAAAAGTGTGTCTAAACAGCTTTGAAGTCTCTCTGCATAGTATGATCTGAAAATCACTACTGAACCATTTTGTTAGGTGCTGCATAAAGGAATTTACTTCTGAGAATTATAATAGAGAGTAAAAACTAAACCAAACAGCAAATGCAGCCTTACTATTGATCCATTAACTTCCATTTCAAACTACTTGTATCATTTCTACAGGACACACAAACGATACTGCACTGTTTCTAACTCAAAACATTTATTGACATGCAGGGTAAATTCTAGCTACAAATAAAAGAAATGAACAATGCAGGAACCACTGATCTCCATTCATACTGGCATAATAAAGCTGACTTGGTTTTTTGTTAAATAGAGAGTAAAAGGTGTCCAAGCGATACTACATATACAGGTGGCTTTGTCTAAGGCATTTCTTTGGTTTTTTAAACTCATTCATTCTGATCTTGTAAAACATTAAGCATCTGTTTGCCCATAGTTTTCCTTTGTCCTGCAAAACCTGTTAAGGATTGAAGCTGTTCAACATCCAGCCAGAAAGCAGCTATTTTCTTCTAGTATTGGACAACATTTCATGGATTGTGTGCTAAAAGCACAAAATTTCCTAGGTGTACCTAGTTTGCTGTTAGTAACTGAGGTACAGTGATGAGAACTCTATCTCTGTGGAGTATATTTTAATTTTAACTGGTGGTTAAACTTTATGCATTTCCGCAAAGACCCACAAATGCCAGCTCATAACAAAAATATTTGGAAACAACAGACCAACCTAATTAAATTGTGGGCCTGATCCTGATTTTGAGATCTGTTGGATTTCATTAAATTTTACAGCAGAGTAAGTGCAAATAAAGGCTGCTGTATCAAAGTGCTCCAAGTCAAAGCCTTCGGGTAATGTGCACAAGCAGCTGAATCAAGAACTCCATAGCAAACCATCCAAGCTGAACCAGGTCTTTCAAAGAATGAAATGAATCTACGGATTAAAATAGCATCAAGAATAAGTCCTTTTTTGTGTAGTCTGTATTAGTAAGAATATGAATTACTGTTGCATGGATGGGAACAAAATAATCCACTCTCTTCAAGTAATTTTAATCCCTTAGAAGTGGTATCTACAACACTTAAAATGTACAGATCCTAATTCTGTAGTCTATAAGAATATCCCTTGTCAGACATGACAGCTCTAGAGACTCTACAAATAAGTTAGTCACAACAGAAAGAGATGCAGGAGTTTATCTGTTCCTCCAATGTAGAAATCTTTCAGACACTGCTGATAAAGTGTGACACTGACATCCTTAAGAATATTTCCTATGGAATATAATATTAACAATAACTTTAAATCTCAGATAAACTTTCCTCTAAAGAAAGCAGGGAGGAAACAGAAAACCCTAAACTGAAAGTTTCTCTGATAACATGTTCTCAAATATGATGTTTATTATTATGAAGGGCAAACACACCAAAAGATGTGCAGATAAATCTTTTCTGGAAGATTCTAAGTGTAAACTTAGTACGTTAAAATAATCATGTCTAAACAAGCTTTTCTCATAGCTACTGTGAATGGAAGAATGATTATGCTCTTCAGCATTATTTAAACAACTTGTAACCATATTTGTTACCCTAAAAAGCAATAAAATCTGGGTTACAAAGGAAAAACAGTAGCAAATTAGGGTAAGGCAAGAACTGCACCATGCTTTCTGTATTAACAAAGCTTGTGCTGTAACAAATAGAAATACAAATAGACAAACAAATACAAAACTGAGAATATAAATATATGTATCACTTTACATAATAAAGAAGTGAAGACTTAAATAAGGTAGAAGAGAGAATCTGGTCTTCGTATGAATTGCACTGTTTTACAGAAGAGAAAAACCTATTCCCCTGGAAGCGTAGAAAACCTTATTACTTCTAATGGTGTCTGACAGCTCAGTATCACCAGAAGAGACAGTGAACATTTCTATTAGTTACTGTCAGAAAGGGCTAACTAGAAAGAGCAAAAAATTGCACATCGGACAACTCCATTCGTCCATACAGAGGAGCGTGAGAGGAGAGTCACAGTGTTAAGAGCTTGAACTGTGCGCAGTGACACCAGCTGAAGTCACTTTAGAGGCTTGGCTCCGCGTGCTGCATGGAAGTGCGAGTAACAGCTTGCCTACATGGGGAACCTCGTACAAAATAAAGTAGGGTGTGCTCTGCATGTGTCGAATTATTTCCCTATCAATTTACTCCAGAACAGGTCGTTAGTACAGTGTAGCTCAGTCCAACATTATGGTGGGCTTACAATAGGAAATTAATGGGTACCCCTGTGGGCAGCTAGTAGGGAAAAACTAGTCTGCAGAAGGGTGAAACTAGACCCCCGAGCCCATTTATTCTAATTTGCAACCTCCAAGGAAAGGTTTGAAGCAGCCAGCTCCCTTTCTGACATGCAATGTATCTGCTGCTAAAGGCAAGAGTCCTCTTTAACTCCAGCCTGTCCCACTTCACTCCTTTCTTTTGCTTCTTGGCTTTGCACTCCAAAACTTGTGCAAACTTCTTTAGACACTTTTACAATTGCATAAGGAGAAAAGCTTTGAGGGGTTTTCTCCGTGGTTCTGAAGGAAATAGTTTCTGATCTTTACCCATCAGCACACAGAGATTTGTAAGCAGACAATGGGAATGATGCAAAAAAAGCTGGAGTGAGAGAAACTATAGGAATGTCCACTGTGGTCTTTCAGGATCACTCTTAATGTGGATGACTATAAATGAACGAACAAGAAATTTGTTTCACAGCTTCTCCCCCCAGTTCCAACACAGAGAGGGGACACAGAGGAGCATTGCTTGGGTCTGTAAACATCCAAAATGAAAAAAAAATTAGAATCTAATTTCCTTGTCACATTGTGCTTTTTATAAGAAATGGCAAGCCTAGAAATATGTTAAGAAATAGATAATCAGAATTCAGTAGCAGACATCAGCAATTTATTGCAAACTCTGATCTCTGTCACAAACACATCCAACAACTGCTTGTCACAGCAAATTGTTAATACATTACAGTAAATTGTGAATTAATAAATTCTTTAAATCTATTTTCTCTAATCTGAAACTCATTACACCTCAAGTGATAGTGATAATAAAGAACTGCTTATTTTTCTTTTTGACCTCCAATAACAGAAGACCATGGAATGCATTGAAGATAAAACTGAACAAATCAAGACGTGGTTAGAAATTGCAGTGGGGCTTTAAAATAAGAAGTCAGGCAGAAGGAAGCATACCTGGGTATTTAGTAATTCTGATCAAAATGAGATGTCAGGGATCTTGGATGAGGAATAAAAGGTTATTTATCATTAGTGATTGGTTTAAAATGCAAGAAAATGAGGTAAGACAGAAAATTCAGGTTTTATTTAGAAAGAAAGGATATCACACAAACCATGAGAAAATACTAGGATAATGTTAAGTGCATGTTTGTATACTAATATTGGCTTTCATGCTTTCAGATAATATTTCTACATCCTTTTCTTTGAAATAATTTCATCTACATTGGACAGGTTTTCTTATTAAAGAAATTCATGTGCTGTTTCAGTCAGGCTTTTCTGTATTTATGAACACAAGGGAAAGCCCAAGTTCGATTTCTCATCAGAACTGTGTTTCAGTTAAACAATGCTCATGATGGATCAGCATACCTCTAATTGTCCCTGAACACCTACTAAAGCAGGAATGGCAAATAAGGCTACAATACCTCTCCAAATAAAAACCTCACTATTTTAGTTCTGCTTATCTAAGAGAAACCTGAGGCTTGGCATGGATTTCTTTCATCTGTATTCAAATTAAAGCAGGTCAGTGGCAACAAATATCTAGAATGCAGTCAGACTCCAGTGTTTTCTAAAAGATTAACAGAAATTCACTTCAACTGGAATAAACTATGAGCATCTTAACCAAGGGTCCTCTGACTTTTGGTTCCTAAATGCAAGACACGTTGTGGAAGGACCAAGTTAAGTTTCTACAACATACTCGATTTGAGGTACATCTTGACTACTATTAATTTGTTGTATTCTTAGAATACCACTCACTCCTGTGTCACACCTGGGCCACTATTTGAAACAAGTCCTGAAAGCAAGCTGGCTGATATTTATGCACCAGAGTTTTATCCGGCATTTACCTTTGTAAATGGACTCCCACAGTGAACATGGCTTTATTTTCTTCCTTTCTGCAGTTGGAAATCCAGAGTTTTATAATGAAAACACATAATACTGACAAAAGGAAGTCCAAAACCAGTATTTCACAATAAAGTGGCACTGTATTAAGTGGCATTTATAAAGTGGCACTAAATAGGACTATTGATTTAGAAAAGTGGATACGGTTACTTAAGCACCAGTGAAGCAAGGACAATCATGCTATGACAACCAGCTCTGCCTTACTTACCACTCTAGAATACTTTAAAAACAGAACCAAACCATTCAAAAAGTAAGATGTGCATACGTGGCACGCTAATAACTGTGTCTACCACCAAACCTGGGAGTGGTTATAATCCTACAGATGTAATCTCTCCATTCAGTGATAGAAGTTCTATGAATGTTTATTTTGGCACCCACTTGTCAAAGCCACATTTATAATTGAAAAAAAATAATTAAATTACTTGCTCCCACAGTGGGTGTGGACATCACGAGATTAGTAGATGCCTGCTGAAGAGATTGCAAAATACTATTGTCTTTTAGAGTCACGTGGAAAAGTATGAGAAAGGGGTAGAAACTTTAATCAATTTCAATGCAAAATTTAATTCTGATAGGTTTCATTATGAAACTCTACTGGACAGATGTTACCACTACAGAAAAGTGGCCACTTTTGAAAAGTTATAAAGGCAGCATTTTCAGGGGTCCTCAGGTAGTTTGTGGCTATCCTGTATAAAATTGTACAGCCATCTTCATGGGAAGCGAGCTAACTCGTCAGCTCAATAGCATAATTAGTCTTTGAGATTAGGCACTAACTAGTTCTCAGAAGCCATATAACACCATTTACCATTGTTATGTGTACATAATTAATCCCTGCTCTCAGAGTAATTGTCAAAAGTGCTGTGCCCCTCTATGCCTGATGAGCTCTGAAACTTGCTCGTTCAGTACTTTGCAACACTTTTTAATGCACTGTTTCAATATCTCCACAGTCTCCAAAGAAGACCAAGAATAGTCATGTTGGACAGGGCTTGTGCATCTGCATGCCTTAATATAAATAGTCATGTTGGACGGGGCTTGTGCATCCGCATGCCTTAATAGACTTGTGTACCAGTGTCAGTAGTAGCACCAAACTGAGCAAACTGCGAATCCTGCTCTCCAACAGCTGTGTAAATATTCATGCAGTGGCCTGTACCCCACTCTGTGCTGCAACAGTGACTTTGTTGCGCCAGCATGTAGTTAGAAAGCTTAACCACTGGAGCTGCAGAGGTCACAGCTAAACACACCTGCCGACCCTTCTGAAAATTCCACTTTCACTGAACTGATGGACAAGCTCAATCTGAATTGCAAGCTGAAGTATACAATTGTGTCATTTATAAGCTAGGCAGCTCTCTTAAGGGTACTGATTACAGCTGCTTTCTGCAAGCACATGCACACAATGTTCTTCTAGACTGTTAAACACCGGAGACACAGTATATTAAGGCAATATCCTCAAAACTGCTATTGTCAGTTTTACAAACATTTGCTTCCTTTAAGACTTCATAGAAGAACATTAACAGATAAAGCATCAATATTACATTATAAATGGAGACCTCATGTCTCAACAAAGTTGTATCATTGAAAATAAAGCCTGTCCTTCACATGCAGCAGTGAAATATCCCCCACTGCAATAACCCCCCCTCTCATTCTAGTTATTCTTATTACCTTATTCTGAAGTTTTCTTAAAGGCTTTAATCCAGAAAATGCATATGCATACGGCTAGCTGCATACATGTAGTGCAGTCCAAGTAAATTATATCTGTGTTTAGAAAATACAATTTTGAAAAATAAGAATGACCACACTGCAGAACTAGTTCTGTTCTTACTTACAAGGTACTACTAAAGCATCTGAGAAAAACAATAATCAGTTTATATGAACTTGATCCTTTCATGTCTACCTTTATTAGCAATTTATTACAGTCATAATGTCTAATCTCATGCCACTCTATAATTCAAAAACCTTTCTGTACCCTACAAATCTGTCCCCTTACAGTGTAAAGTTAAGAAGAGACTCTGGGCAGATACTCATATCCTGTGCCTTTCTGCATTCAAGTATCCCATTTGAAGTCCCATATTAGAATTCACATGTACAACTGAACTGTTCTACAGTAAGAAACTCCATGGTCTTTGCCAAATTTCTAACTCTCTGAAGAGGTAGAACAAATTCATAGGAATAAATTTATCAGAACTAAGAGAGGTCTGCTGCCCCACATGCCAACGATTTCTGGACAAGAACCACAAGCATATATAAAGGAAAAATGAAGAGGGAAATAAGCTGCTTTCTTTTTCATTAAAATTAACAAAAAAATGAGCTGAACTTTCTTTCTAAACTCTTATTTTTTTAAACATCATATTTTTGATACTGTACTGCTATTGTAGTTACTAAACTTTAGAAAGTGAAAGCAAGAAAATTAAATAACCTTCCTAACTCAATGCCTTTAAAGGGCTTTCAGAAAGTACCTTCTTGTTTGGATGCCAGTTCTCTGACACTCTGAACAGCAACGGGATCTCATCCAATGTTTGTTCTCTTACACACACCAGATTTTAACAAATATGCTATGCAGAAGTCTGTGAGTAAACACAAGCCGCTAGTGAAGCGGATGCAACTTCACCATAGCTGAAGTCTGTGAGGTTACTGCTCAGGTAAATATGGTTGTAGGGCTGATTCTGGTAGCTCAGACTGATGCATCTGTGCAACAAACTACTAAAGGAGCTTCCTCAGCTTCTGCCAAGACATTTCGGGTTTGTCAATAGAGACCTTAAGCTGTTTCCAGCTATGGCATTCTTTGCTTTCTGTACAAACACAGAATACTTTAAATTGTCAGGGGTACTTAGAGACATCTGTTACAACAAACTGCTCAGAGCACAGCCACCTGAGATCAGGTTATCCACGGCGAGGAAGCGTGAACATATCTGAGGAACTCTCCAGCACCAGCAATAAGATTTGAACTCCCCAATGCCAAGTGTCCAAATTAAAACACAGTCAATGAGACCTGAAATCTCCTTTTAGTTTTAATCAGCTCTGACTTCAGTACCCTCTTTAAAAAAATACATAACGTAGGAACCAATCAAGTGTAAATTTACAGCTATAAGAAGAAAAATTTAAAAGGGGTAAAGAAAAGGAAACTGTAGCTCAAGCATGCAATCCTAACTGCCCTGCCTTGTCTTTTCTGTTAACACTGATTGGCTACAATAATAATACAACAGGCCAACAGTACTTTAAATGAAATGAGACAATCTGAGCTCTCAAACAGTACCAACACACTAGAAAGAAAGTAAAAAAAATAATTCTAAAGCAGCAAATGAGGTAAAGTGATCTGACACAACACTACCCATCTGAAGAAAAAGATTCTTCCGTATTTTAAAGGTTGAGCATTTTATTTCTAGTAACAACAGCTTTTCCTCCACGACCCTTTGCAATGTTTTAAATCAAACAACAAAAATTGTATACATATACTGTATATACATTTAGTATGTGCTTTTTATATGGTCTTATGTCATACACAGATAAAAGCAGATGCTGTTGAGAATAATCCTGCTCATTCATGAACACAGAATTTCAACACTGACAAAAATTATCTGCTTTAGATGTAAGGATGCATGGCTCTCAGACTATCTTTCTTTTATTCATTCTGACAGACAAGCTTGTCAATACTTTGAAGTGAATATTATTTTGTCAGCCAAGCAAGTTCTGTACACTCTTCATGTTTCATTATTCAAGCTCAGAATATGTAAGATAATATGTTGGTTCAAAATAAAAAAATATTGTTTCTGAAAAAAAAAAAACAACCCACAACCAATAAAACCCCCACACCAACAAACACTTCCCCCCCAAAAAATAGAAACAAACCAAAACAAAGAACCAAAAAAAATCTCCAAACTATCCAGGAAATTCTAGTACAAACACATAGAAAGTTTCATACAGAAATTTCATTTCTATCTGATGGTGTCTGCCCAAGAGCTGATGTCCAGGGACCTAACAGTTCATTATAGACAATAGACCTGGGACCTCACAGAGCTGTTTTTTTCATCTACAGTCAAGAAAAGATGCCTCAGCTATTTTGAAATTACTCATTCTTATCAACCGCAGTAAAAAACTCTTGGGGGAAAAGGAGACCTTAACATTAATTGAAATGATGAATTGACTAGTAAATGAACATGAACTGTTTCCAGCAAGCCTAAATCCATACTCAGTTAAATCCAAATGGTGTTTTTGTACTGGCTTCACATGATGACAATAGAGTATAGTAAAATACCCCTCTCCTGCTTCTCTTCCCCGTGCCTAGACGCATTGTGTATCAAAGACCCTTTCTAATTATTTTTAACTGATTTGCGTCTTAGAGGGTGGTGCTCTCCAAAATGTTTTAACTATTCCTCAGATGCACCTGTTTAGAAACTTTATATATCTCAACATGTTTTATCAGATGCAATACCTGTATTAGACAAAATTTTGACTGAGTTTTCGAAAACAGCCTTATAAACTGAATGTGTACATATATAATTAATTTATAAGATAGATAGCAAATATAGCACGTTCCAGCAGCATATGAAATTATTATTTCATTTATTATAGTAGCTGATCTTCAAACATCCCTCTCTGTACAAATTTAGTTCAGTCATAGAAAGTAACTAACAATTTCAAAATGCATTTTTATTGAATGCTTGCAGTTTGAACTGCCTTCTCATGCCACAGTAAAAACACCTCTGCTTCACCAGGAGTGGTTAATACCTGACAAGATAGAAAAAATCTTTGCCAGAAGATGAGAGTTAACTTGCTGTCTTAGAGCAAGCGTTCTGAGGAAACCAAGGATCTAAGCATAGAAACAATCAGGTAGAAATGCACGATGCTCATGCTGGAAGTTTAGGGATGAAAAAATGACTGCTCCAATCTACCAGAGATAACCAGAAAAAGAAAATTAACTTATGCTTCATGCTTTTAATTTAAATCACATGCTTTTCTACCTCAGCATGAAAAAAGAGAGCTCCAGAAGCACACAACAGTTATATATAGATGCTACAAAGTATCTCTCCTGCTTCTGTGCAACCACAAAACACAGGGGTAAATGGAACCCTGCATGTTACCTTTCACAGATGTCCCCTCTCATTTCTACTTTGAGGACAGAGATGAGAAGGAAAGCATAAGCACTGTCAGCTGTACAAACCCTGGGGATCTCAAAAAAGAATCACCCCTACATCTATACGCAACCGTTCAGGCAGATCCAATAGTCATGCCATCACTCTATTCCCTTCTTTCTACAGCATGTAGATCCTGTATAAGATAAGCTGCCATTGCACAGCTCCATCATCTCAGCAGATCAGCAGCAGATGTGGTGTAAAGCCTGGCTTTCTTCATTCCATTCTGACCTTGCTGCTTCCTGCAATATCATCTGCATAATGCTGCCAAGGAGAGGCAGCCATGAGATCCAAAGAAAGATATATAGCTTTTAGCCTGTCAGATACTCACTGCACAGGTACAGAAGTAAAAGCGAGACCAGTAAAACATGGATACTATGCTCAACCCTTTAAAAGCAGACAAAGCTTGACATGAGCAGAGATGGTATTGCTCTGTAACTGGCATGGTTGAAAAGACAGGAGAATATTCCAGGATATTCTTCCTTGTAGGAAGTTTTTTCCCCATTAAACATGAACAAGACTTTCCGGATCAGCAGTGCTGACAAGCTGATGAAGTCTATGCAGTCTGTGATTTAGCTTAAATACTAGTATTGGGGTTTTTTCTCAAGTAAGGACTTCAGTAGATGCCTCCTCTATTACAGTTTTCCTGACACAGGTGGAGCCTCCCGAAACTATCTATGTGAGTGTAACCTACATAACAATGTCACTCAAGTAAGGCACATCTTTTCTAAACCTGTTTCATTTCCATACAGTATAAAAAAATCACTTACTTATCAGTCTTTTCAGTCACCATCCTGTTCTTCATATTCAGTGGTAGTCATGTACAGATACAATTTCTCAGCAGCTGTGACAATCACACTATTTCCAGAAAGGTCAAACATGGCTTAGCCTGCCTCGAAACTTCTGTCCCTTTGAAGACTATTACTGGTATGTCTGTTTTAATGCAGAAAATAGAAGAGACCTTTTTATGACATTGTATGACCTCACCCAACTTAACGGTGTTCTCTGACCCCAAGCTTCCTCATTGGTGAAATGAAGCCATAATACCTACCTAATGACACCTACTGAGCAGTTTCTGAGTGCAAAGTACTAAGGCCAGTCAGTAATACAAGTGAAAGAAATGCTGTTGCTTCTGATTTCTAGTTTCACACTCTGGGCACTAGAACTTATAGCAACTTAATTTTCCCAAATGGCAGAAATCTGATACTGGAATTTTACAAAGACCTGGATAACAAATGCTTACATAGATAGAGCTGTTTGATTGTCAGTTTTTAATTTGAATAACTGTTCATGTTAAGCACATATGAACAGATTTTAACAAATATATGCATGTACATACACATGTATCTTTCTTTCATGGCATTTTATGCTGTAACTTACATATCTATTATGCTCACAACTATGGTTTGGTTTATTGAACTGTAGTCTGAAAAAAAAAAGAGTAAGCATAAAGCTGGAGCTCTTCTAATGAAGTAGGGCTGTGAAAACGGTAACCCACATGCTCCTCCCTGAAACGTGTGAGGAAGCTAATACGTATTCTAGTCTTGTTCTGTGGGGGAATTTCCTTTTTTAGCAGTGAACCTCATACACACTGTTATTACATTTGACACATCTGCAGTCTCCTGTAATGCTTCTGCAGAGGTAAAGTGAAATATGTATTTATGAGGGTTTTAAACTTCTTAATGAAGAGCTAGCTAGTATTGTGAAGGAGAAACACTTGCCACTCTTAATATGAATAATAACACAGCTTGGTTTGACCTCACTGAAGTCCTTCACCTTTTAAAGCAGAGTAAAACCAATGAATGCTAAACACTGCAACCCTTAGAAGAGGCAACACACCTAATGGAGGGCATTAATCAATATGTATGTTACCACAGTATTATCAATAGGATTTCATCTTGACTTGAAATGGCACAGGGTCTCCAACTCCCCTCTGACCATGGAAGCAGGAGTGAAAGGAGCAGAGAAGCAACCACCCTGCCTGCTGGTCTTGCATTCTGCTCTCCCAGGCCACTAATGCTGCCATTTGTCCCAGCAAGCCCAATTGGAAAGCGGCTATTTTTTTTGACATCACAGAGGTTGACAGTGCCAAACCAGGCACCTCTCTCCTTCTTTGAGTCAGCCAGCTATGCTAGAGAGAGAAAATGCATGTCCTTTTTGGCCATCTCTACAGAGGCAGAGATGATGATAGCTGTTCCATCCAGCAGTCTGCACACACTGGCAAAAGCATCAATATGTGTTCAGGTCAGCTTACTGACTCACTTCAGAACCAGACAGGTCCATATGAACCATCACCTGGGCTGGAGTCTGTCCACTGTTTCAAACAAGAGTCCATTCAGAGCAGACATAGCATGCATTGGTGCTTCTGCAAAGACTCTAAATTCCAGAATCCACAGGTTTCTAATTAAGTTTGGAGAGATTTTTGAGGAATTTATTCCCTACATGAAGGAAATACTTTCATTTTAGCAACTTTTGTTCTATTATCCACATAGCTTCCTAGGTCTTGTGATAAAGCACTAGAATTTTTTGCTATTTCTGGTGTAGACTAAAAGAAGGAAGGAAAAGCTTTACTCTATTTCTTTTGCCATGAAATCTTTAGTAGTCTGACTGTTAATGCTGCTTAGCTGTTGACAAGAGAACTGTCTTACACACATTTAAAGAGGGGGAGAAAAGCAGCAGCAAACTGCCCTGCGTTTAGTAAGTTCAGTGTGAAGCTATGCAGCTGCACTTTGTAATTAAAAGAAACAAGTGGGGTTTACTTTGAGCTTGGAGAGAAGGAAGTGCTATTCCACCCTAAACCTTTGTGAAATGGTATGATTAATCACTTGCACATAAAAGAGGTGCTATGGAAAATGGATTCAATTAGCAGGTAAAAGGCTCTTCAGTTTTATTGAAAAGCAGCCTTTAAGAAATCACCTGCCACTCTGCAGGCTGGAAGCAGGTTTATTTCAAGTTTTTACTGATTTAATATTGTTACAGTGATAACTAGCCAACTGGAATGTTCTTCATTGACTGGAAGCTGGTGTGTGCTATTCATATTTTATCTGATCACTGAACGAATTAATTTCACAAATGTTCCTTTTACACAGAAGGAAGGACAAAATACTATCAAAAAGCCACAGCCAAACATGCATTTTACCAAAACAGACCACACAGGTTTGAGTAGCTCTTTCATGCTCTCTGTATCTCTGTATGCATCTCATGATGAAGGTTGTGAGTTTGAAAGTTACTCACTTTCTCTGGTATAGATTTGAGACTCTCTTCATCTTATTAATGTCCTGTCTATACTATGCCCTTTATCACTCTCTACTCTTCCCAGAAAGGAGAAAAAAGTGAGATCTAAAAAAAAATGTTGATTTCCATAAATCAGGAATTCTAAACATACAATCCACTATACCTTTCCACTAACCAAAGACTTTCAAAAATCTAAGCCAGCTTTTCTTTTCCCCTCCAAATCATGGATTAGGTTGAAAGAGCACATAGAAGATTAAAGAAGTACTGTGTTTTCATTGTGAAGAAAAGTTTTCAGTAATTTTTAGTTCCCAGATATTAGTCCTTTAAAAATCTTTTAATATAGGAGCACAACTGGCTAGAAATTTGCGGGTCGAAAGAAGATGATGTTCTTACAAAAATTGAAATAAAACTCTAACCTGATAGGAGTTTTTTGATTCACAGATAAAACTAACCGAATATTCCAGACAAACTGATAATTTTAATGAGAATTTAATCAAATGCTGAGTTTTCTATCAGACTTCAAGGGAAAGTCAACCCTGTCCAGAGGGGATAAAACTGGGAGAGACGGCAGTGTCATGGAGCTGTTAAACTTTTTATAAGCTTTCCTTACCATTCTGGGCTCCCTTCTTTGTTTCAAGGGACTGCATAAATAAAGTTTGAGTAAATGTGTAGTATGTTGGTAAAGAAACTATTTACAAGCTGCCAGAAAAACTACTAGAGCAATTTCCCCACCTGCTTTATGTTTGTCTTGCACATAGGACAATAACTAGAACTTATGACTTGTGAGATCCTTACCTCTACTCTTACATCGCAAAGGAAGGGCCAGAACTGTGTAAATGCTCCCACCTCTGCCCAAGAAGACAGGACTTCAGCCAGGTCACCAACCCCTGTTTCCTACCTGCAAACCAGAGGTGACAGGTGACATTTCAAAGAACTGTTTGCTTCAGAAGTTATATCCTTGAATAAGAACGGTTGTGTGTGGAAGAAGTTGCATTAATGTTCTGGGTGTGAACAAGTTGCATTAATACACTCTCAGCAAACCTGGAGACTGATCTTAAATTTCAGAGATCTAACGTTCAAGAGAAACAGGCAAAAGGAACTTTGTGCAGTATTTCAAGACACACAGTGTTTATCAAGATACAAGCTTCTCTCAGTGAACTTGTAGGTGCTTCTAAAAATAAAACAGTTTGGATAACTACAGCTTTAAACATTAGGTGGATATTCACAGTATTCAGTTTATTGACATTTGTTTAAATCAAATGCAGGTTTTCAGCATAAAAATACATTATTTTATTGTATTCCTTTTGTTCTTTCTCATTTCATCTACAGTCGTAAGTAGTCTGAAAGCTTTCAGGTTTTGCCAGATGGGGAAAAAGACATATAGAACTTAGCATAGCTATAGTTTGTGGTTTCATTTAAGATACATCTTAAAAACATTTGACAGGTGAAAAAGTGTTGCTGTCATGAGCTTCTGAAAAAAATCCAGAACACAAAAAAAGGGCTCCTGCTCAGCAGAAATGCCAGAATAGCTATTTAGGGGAAAATAAATACATAAATAAACAAACTAAAAAGGTGTGTATATATGTATATATCTGATTTTTGCTAAGCACTTTATCCCTAAAACAACATCTTATCCTGTAAATCAACAAGTACATATAGCTTCGATTTTACCACAAGGGAAGGAGTGGGCTTGACTGAACTAAGCACTAGTACCACAGTATGCATGGACTATACGAAGTGTAACGTTAATGCACACACTTCTTTGTAAACCCATGGACTCTGCAGTCAGTTCCTGACATTTCCCAGTTCAAAGGCAAAAATGAAAACATGGGAGATCATATGATCAACTTGATACACCCCTTTTTTCAGCCTTGCGTGGTTATAATTTCTCTTCTCTTCTGAATAATCCTATTGATATCTAAAACATATAACTACAATTTAGTCATGAAAATAATTACAATGCCACTCCTGCTAGGGTTCTGACTCTGCAATAAGCTGAATATACCCAACTGCCTTTGCAGAAATTAACTACCCCTAAGGTTAGAAGACAGTTTGGCATCAGTAAGCGCTGCAGATCAGCTCTCGGCAGTCAGCAGAGAGAGCTTGCAAGAAGATGGTCTGGTTTGGTGGTCCTTTTCTCCATCTGTCTTCTGTGGTTGTACCTACTATTAATTATTAAATAAATAAATAAACACATAAATAAAAGATTTTGCTGAAGGACACCACAGTTGTAGCTCTACATGTGCAATAAGGATATTTATAGAATACTCCTCTAATGTTACTTTTAAAGCAAGTAATTGCTGTGTTTCTCACAAAGTTATGCTGCATTAATCGTGAATGGAATCAGAAAAAGCCTGCTCAACACATGTGAATATTGCCCATGCTATCAAAAGAACCTGAGCAACAGCTTCCGCAGCAAGAAATGTCAGCAGTAACCTCCAACCAGACTGAACTGAGTTGTAATGCACTGGCATGGGTAAAAAATCATTCTGCACGTACTGGGTGGTCTAGTTAAGCCTTATTCGGTCATGGAGCAAGCTGGTGATGGACTGCTTGTGTAGCACATACTGCTTCCCTCCCTCAGCAAGCAGAAGATGATTAGAACTGCCATAACCGCAACAGGTAAAAAACCAAGGTTCAGTGTTTTTTCAGGGCAAAAAGCAGGAAGCTATGGCTATCCTTACTCAGCAAAATTTCTCGTAGAAGACCACTGATAGTCTCTTAGAGAGGGCATTGAGAAAAAGCAGCTCAGGTGTGGCACAACTGAAAATCCTCTTACCAAGGCACCTGAAGATATTTTTTCATTGGCAGCTCTGTCAGTTTTCTGGGTTTACGGTTGCCAACTATTAATTTCAAAAGAATGTTTCACATCACTGGGAGAACACTACAAAAGAGTATGGCATTATGGAATTAACTATGCATAGGAGAAAATACCGAAAGTTACTACGTGCAGAGATTTGATAAGAGGATAAAACAGACTTTGAATAAAGAAACATGTATTTGCCTAATCATGCTCTATAATAGCATGTATTGGAAGAAAATGTACTTAAGTATAGAAACTAGCATGATTTTTAATTAGCGGTATGCTCACCTATGGTGTACGCTTGTGCACTTCTTGGAAGGAAAGCTTAGAGCTGGCTATCTTATATGGAAATGTTACTCTGAAGGTCACACTTTTTTTTTATTATTATTTTTAGATTTTCTGTACTGCAGCTTGTAGCCCAAACTTTCCAATTCATATTACAAGCAAGAGAAATCACAAGTGTTCCCTTTCCATGAGTAGCTGAATACAAATCCCACCTATCCCTGCTCTGCTCCACAGGTGTTCACTATCTTTATTCTCAAGCAGCCTGATAGATCACTTAAACAATTCTATCTAGCTTTCCCTTTATTTTTAATCTTGCATTTTGCTGCTTCTTTTCAGCCTTGACAAGGAACCAGGTCCAAATACTTGTCTGTGTTTCCTGCGTTTGTCAGGTCTGATGAGCATTGTTTCTTCTTACACATACGAAATCTCAAATACTTGAATTAGAATAAATAAAATAAAATAACATAAAATAAAAATTAGGATGCGTAAGAACTGTAGAAAGGAGCAGTGGTGTTGATATTCTGTGAAGGCTGCCGTATCTTGCTGCTTGCCCTAAAATAAACTGGAGGTGGCAAAAGCTGGTGAGCACTCAAAGATGGAAAGGTTGTGTTCAAGATGTGTGTATTTGACATCGTACTTGCAGTTGTCAATGTACATACCCGTGTGCGTGTGCATGTGTGTACCGGTACATGTACAGTCTGTAAACCCACGCCACGAAGCCCGCTCTCCCTAGCGCCAGCCGTGACAGACCGGGTGCACGAGCAGCCCCCAAAGCCCGGCCGCCGGCCGCGGTGCCGGGTGATCTAGTGGCGGAGCCGCTCCTCGCTGCTTCCCAGGGAATCGCCGGTGCGTTCGGGAGCGAGGGGTAGGTCTGCGGCAGGGACCCTAAAAGAGGAAGCCTCTCTTGGTTGGGAGTGGGCACCGGCTCTCGGAGGAGGTGCCTTCCGGGCGCCTCTCCTCCGCGGACCCCGTCTGAGCTCTATGGGGAGGCTCCGTGCACTGCGCTCGGGGCTTAGCGCGGCTTCTGAGGAAAACACGAGCAAATCGACGACCGGCACCAGTCCGGGGAGCCGCGGAGCGGAGAGAGACAGGGAGGAGGCTCCGATGGCCCCTATCCGCGCCCCCTCCGTCAGGGCAAGGCGTGTCCCCCCGCGGGCTCGGGCAGCGGCGGGGCCGGCGGCGGCAGGTGTGCGCGACGGAGGAGGAGCAGGAGCAGACGGCAGCCGCCCTCCCGCCACGCCGCACCACACCAAGTCCTCCTCTCCCGTCCGCCGCCGCAGGTACTGAAGGGGCCGCGCTGCGGAACAGGGGCGGGTGGTGCTGCCCGGCGGTGGCGATGCTGGGGTGTCCGGTGGGGGGGGGGTCGGGGGCTGCGCGGAGCCCGCAGCCGTCGCGGGCGGGACCGGCCTCGCTTCCCGCGGCCGGAGGCAGGCTGTGGCGGGCAGGGAGCCTTCCCGTTGGGCTGACCCTGCTGTGGTTCGGAGGCTGAGGAGTCTGTTGTCCTACCGGAGAAGGACCGGTCCCGCCGGGCCGGTGGCAGCAGGGGCCCGAACGCCCCTTGTTAGCACCTTCGGCCGGAGGCAACGCGCGCCGAGGATTTCCGCAGCCTCTAGACGCTCCTCCTGCGTGCGCGGGGAGCCCACAGGAAGGTGGCTCCCTACTCGGTAACCGACGAGCGCGGGTATCTCCTGGCAGCCGCACTCGGCAGCTCCCGCCGGGTCGGCCCGAGAGTGAAAGTACCGGGAGTCACTTTCCTGATAAACAATAATTACGCTGAAGTGAAACGGGGGTCAGGGGAATTGGGATGTGCTTAAGGAGTGAACGGCGAGGCCTGAAGAACAAATTTCTCTTACCCGAATAATGTGTAGAAGAGTAGAGCCGTAGCCAGCCTCTGCCGTGCTTCCCATGTGTGATTTAAGGTAAATCCTCTCATAGGCCTACTAGCGCATTTTATGGCTAGCTACTCCTAACATGTACTGTTCCATCACATAATTACTTTTGTTTAGACCTGTGCAGGTCTCTGGAGTATCTCTTCCTCTGATGCCATCAAACATCCTGATTTTTACTCTCACGAGTGCTCCTCCACTGTATTTACCGGATCTTTTCATTTTTATGAGTGAAGTTGAGACCATAATGTGATACAGTCTTGATAGCTGCGTTCTGACTAAGCAAAAACTTGAAAACACTCCACAACGTTGAGCTTCTCTGCTTTTCTTTCTCTATATATACACTTCCTTTTTGTCTGTCAGCTACTTTAGTACTATTTTTTTCAGTGCGGTTTTTTGTTTGTTTGTTTGTTTGCAACCCATAATTTCTGTTCTAGTGTGTTTGAGACATTTCTGATACAGACTGTCAGTGCCATCTTCACCAGGTGAAGTCTACAGTTCAGCAAAACGGTGGCAGAGACTATGAACCCATAACCTGTGGTTTGCTAAAATCTGTTCTGCATTTATTTTGTATTAAGAAGGAATCCTGAAGGCAATAGCAGTGTAACATCATTGTCCAGCTTCCCTATGGTAAACATCAGTTGAAGTCCACTTAGCTTTGGTTTTCAGAAAACTTCTTAAAACACAACAGCAGCGCTAAGATGGAATTAAGTGTTTGCCTTGCTCATGTACTCAGGGATGTGTAGTTTTAAGAGGGGATTTGTTTACAGATTGTTTCAGGGTAGAACTTGTACTACTGGTGAATAAAATACCTTCTCGGTCCATATCTAAAAAGAAAAGATTTCCGTAACTTTTAATGCTGTGTGCACCCTACTGCTCTGTGCAGTAGGATTAGGTACAAACAGGATTTAAAAAAAAATCACACTTCTACACAGCCAGAGTCTGTTCTGAACAGGAATAATCTTCAATCCTTCAGTATTTGACATCTTGACACTAAACCAGGTATCATGTTTATTGTATAGACATGGATTTTTTTAATGCCTTCCACAGCTGGTCTGGGAAGGCATAAAGAAAAGTTCAATAGACAATTATAATTAGCCCAGTTTATGATTGAATTCTCAATTTAAATGAAACTTTGTTTCATAGGGAGTTCTACACCCTTAAAGTCAAAAATGAATTTTCACTATCAGGTGAAATAAAGTAAGTGTTGTTCTCAGGGCAGTAGTTCCCTCCTTGTAGACAATAACATAATAGTATGTAGAAACAGAGAAATCTTTAAGTATCTTTGTTCCTGAAAAGGAAGTTCATTAGCACAATGATTGGCCTCAGAGTTTGGACTTTGTGCAAACAGTTGCAGCAGGGGGTTTGTGTCTTTTTACTTTGAAAAGTGATCAGACTGCTTTAAATATTTACAGCACACTCAGCAGTTACAAAAGAGTTTCTAACTTGGGAATAGAACCAGGATTTCCACTTTAAGACGGTGTGTATGAGTGTATTTGGATGCCTGGCCACACAGCAAAGAACAAGCCAGTGTTGTGCTGGGTACAGGAAGCAGCCTTGTCGCTGCTTAATTTTGAGCAGTCCCTTGTCTTGAAGTTTCTCTTTCTTTGTGTTTGACCAAAATTATTTGAAGAAATGAAGCAAGCTGTCCTTTTTTTGTACGCTTCTTAGAGCTCTCATGTATAGAATGATGCTTGCTTTGGTATCTGTGATATAATTTTTTTATAAAGTGTTGCTTGAAGGAGCTGTGGATGGAAGGGCAAAGCACAGGGCTGAAGAACTGAAAGAAATTATGAGTAAAAAAGAAATCCTTATGTAAATCCTAATTATTGTGTAAGGGTTCATTTTCTTGTGTTATTTCCATTTATCTCAGCATTCCATGTGGCTATGTCTGTTAAGCAGTACTACTTCTCCTTAAAAATCAATAGGGAGGACAGTCAGGTTTTGGTCAGTCAGGTTTTGGCCAGAGCAAGAAGTCACTGCACCCCCTCCCATGATGTAAGAAGTAACATGTCTGGAGGTGGAAGAATTACAGGGTGGTCAGAATTAAGGAACGTAAGCAGTTTTACTCTTGGCAAGTCAAATCCCACAGTGAAAGTACCGTTCAGTGAAGAATGATACTGTGGGTTTGGTTGTTCTTTGAGAGGCCTGAGGGAAGAAGACAAAGGGATTTGCTTTTAAAATATAGGTGAATTTAATGTTGGGCTAAGCTCAGAATAGGTCTGTCTGTCTCTTCAGCATCTTGGTATTCCCTGGCTTGTTAGTGATGCTGTATAGTTGGCAGATGAACAGATGCCATGAGAACTTTCCATCAGAGGAAATGTTAGTGGTAGGAGGAATGTCTTTTTGGGAAGGAGCTGTGCAAAGTTTGAGAATAGGGCAGATGAATGAGTTCTTAAAGTTTGCCCTTTTTTTTAAGAGATACATGATGCTAAAAGACAGGTTAGTGCTGTCCTACTGTACTTCTTTGGATTTTGTCTTTTGCTGCCTGATTTCAGCATTAGTAGATATTTTGATACAACTTTTAAAATAATGTGAGTCAGATGCAGTTCTTTTTTAGAAGAAATTATGTCTCCTACTGTGACAAAAAAAAAAAAAATAAAGAGAGAAATTTATGACTTGCAAAGGCAAGAACTCCTGTTAAGAAATACCAGCACTGGTGGCACAAAAGCAGGCTCCGTTTCTTCCTGCCCTGGATCGGTGTGCATGTATTATAAACCTGTATATCTATTGGCAAGCATAACATTGCTGCAGATGGACTTGTTTTTTTCTCTACTATTGGAGTCCCCCCTCCATTTGGTAAAACAGCTCTTCTGTACTTTTTTATGCTCCTCACCTGTTATATTTAGTCAGGTCCAGAATGTGTTTAATTTTATTCATAGAATCACTGTGCATGGAAGGCCATTTAAAAATATTCCTTCTAAATGTGCTTTTAGTACAAGTATTGTGTGTGATTTCTGGGTGTCTCGTAACAAACTAATTACATTTCACAAAACCTGCAAATCTTGGGTAGATACTAGAACACATATGGCCAGATGTCTTGTAGTTCTTGGTGTCCTAGCTGGCTTTCAAATCCTTTCAGTGACTGTTTCTGCTGCGAAGCAGAGAGCTTCTGCTCGCATCTGTTGGTCTGTCTCTGTGAATAAAAAACAAAGTGCTAACAACTACTAGTCATTTGTGAAAACTTTGAAAGAAGTCAAGTTCCAGCATTCCATAGGACATACAGACGTGAGAAAGAATGCAGTTTGCCAAAAGGTAAACTGTCTGTACAGTTTACAGTTTACAAAAGGTAAAGTGTCTGTACAGCGAGTTCATTCCTTTCCTTTCCTCTTCTGTTTGTACTTTAGTCATATATACCCTGCAACTTCTGTAAGAAGCAAAGGGAAGTCTGTTGTTTCATGTACTGCACACTTACTGGTTTCCCAGAACATCGTCTTTTGAACGGGCTGTACAAGGTAGAAAACTTTTGAAAAGATCTATGAGCATACCACTACCAACTATTGTTAATACAAATGCAAATTTATTTCCCAAAGTCAGTGAACTAAAAACATAAGTTCGTATTTAGCAGTAAATAACTATCTGTTGAGATCTGATCTGGTAAAGTACTATGCAGTAGTCATTTCATCAAACTCAGTCATCAGGATAGGCTCTGACATTCAGAAGAATTGAGCCAGTACTTCATGTAGTAAAATACAAGAAGCAGTTGCTCTTACAAACAGTATTTGCAAATTTTCAAGATAACCAGAAGACGAAAATTACAGGGAGTAAGAAATGTAAGGTGAGGTTTTTAAAATGAAGGAGATGAGCAGTGAGCTATTGCTCTCTGACTGCGTTTTAAAGCTTCTTTGCACAGGCCAACAAACAAACATTGGCACTTAAAATTAGTAAAGAAGAAAAAAAAATCAAACCTGTAAGACCAGAGCCCAGTGTGAATGTTTGTACCGTTCTGAACTGTAACAAGGTTGATGGTTACCAGTAAGAGGCCTTTATTTCTTGAATGCATGACTGCAGCACAAAAGGGGTGTTCAGAAATCTGTTGATAGAGATCTTAGGACCACCAAATCCTGGTTTAACTAACTGGTATGATTTATGGAAAAAGAAAAAAGGCAATTTCTTCCTGTGACAGTGTACATATATATAACTCACTTTAATACGTGATAAAATTAATGAGAAAGTTTTGATCTATTGTAGTGTTTTAGCATATTTTTATATTTAAAAAAAAAAAACCAAAGTGGCTCTTTTGTAGATTTTATTCTTTTGGCTTAGAATTTAATAATTCAGATAATGGTAACTCCTTAATTTTGCAAGAACCAAGCAACAACTAAGTTAATACATGTTTTCTGTGTATTTACTTTTGTAGACCTAAAAAGCAAAGGTAGCTCCGTATAAGCAATAAAATGCCTTGAGACAATATTAAAAATCCACTTTGAGGTTGATATTCCCTTGCATTAGCTATGCAGACTTCCCTCAATGTGATGCTGTTTCAGGTGAACCTTTCTGTTTCTGGGTGCAGCAAGAAAAGCAGTTCGTTAACAGCACAGACTTTATGCAAAAATATTATTCTAGCAAAATCAGTCATGCTCAGGTATCTGGAAAACACTTACTGAACATAAAAATCTTGTAATGTGTATGAACAGGACAGGTCAAGACCAAAGTTTGCTTCCATTACTGTCTTGGTCTTGACATTATCCATCTCTGAGAGACCAATTCAGTGGGTCTTCCCCAGCAATGGCAGCCCAAGAACTCCTTCAGCAGAAATGATCATTCCTTCTGGAAATTCTTCTGTAGTGGTGCCTGTGAATTGTAGATAAGATTCAGTGTATACATGCACCAGTCACACTGTTTCTGTTCCCAGAAGCATATTCTTTAGAGGTTGCTGGGTTTAACCATGTGTTAAGGGATTGGTGCTTTAAATTACTCTGTGTGAAGAAGAGTAATTCCAATGTGCCATCCAAACAATGTTTGTGACTTATCATTGTAAACTTCTTTTCTTTATGAGATTCTGCTTCAGAGTTGCCAATTTGTTAATTTAGATATTTATAGATATTAGAACTCCATATTAAAGAAACAGAAACTACAAGAAAATGCACAATTCCCACAAAAATGTCTGTGTCCCCAGTATATTGTCACCAGTTCACCTACACATCCAATAACCTGTCCTGTCTTTACTGGCAGCACATGAAATGTAGGTCATGGGATGAGTGGGGAGAAAGGCAGCGCCTGCAGGAGATGCTGGGGTGCTTTCTATGAAGCAAACCTAAGAGGTCTGAGCCCAAAACTGAAAAACAAAGCTCCCATGGATTGGCCTGGAGCAGGATCAACCATACTTAAAAATCAGAAATCCATATCAACCTCAGTTAATTTGCAAATTTCTTTACAGTAAAGGTGTTCTTGACACAGTAGAAAGCTTAATCAGTGTTTCTCAGACCTACTTAGCAACATGCTGCTCACAGCAAGCTATTTTAAGAACATTTTAAATTGCAAGAACACATTTGCAAAACACCTGCTCCTGTAAGAAGTTACTCAGGAATAGTAATTAACACCTTTCTTTAAAGTACGTCAGAGAATTTCAGATAATTAGGGTCAGGAAAAGTAAAACAAAACAGCGGAAAACACAGAATAATTGATTTCATAACTAGATTAATTAAAAAAAAGTTAGTTGCAAAATCACTGATGAATAATAATGCATTTTCAAATCTCCAGCTCCTTGTAAGACAGGTAGAAGTTTGCACCATTTTTGCATTTGTTTGTAACAGGGTGCAGGTCTGGAAGTCCGAGTCTGTGAACTCTAAAGGGTGACAACAATTATTTATATGGTGGGTAATGCGAACATGTTTCACAATGTTACAGCTACTATGAATCAATTGTAATGCAAAGGTAGCTTGATGCATATTGTATACCTACCTGCATGGGGACTAAACTGCAGTTACATTCCTGGCAGTGTCAGGTCTTTATGGTGTTGAGGAATCAGTTTCTGCCTTCTACACCGAGTGGAACAAATGGGCTGAATTAATTTGGTCAGCTGTGAGCCACAGAACACTTTATGCCTCATGTTGCTGTACCTGATTTATATTTCCAGATTTAGTTATTCATTTGTTACACTGGGGAGGAGCAAGTCAACAGCTAATGCCACTACAGGCATGCAAATCTTTTATATATTCACTACCATGTAGTCCAAGTGAAACCCGCAAGGTAGAAATAGTTATAGGCTTAAACATTCTTAACAAATCACTGTGTTCTGCTTATTGGCTCTATATGTCTTTTGTTAGTTACGATAACTTACTGATGAGAGCATGGGTTTGTTACTCACTTAAATTTATTGTTCAGATCCAAATGAGCCCTTAGTTTAGCGGTGATAAGTCATGGTGCAGTTAAATACAGTTTTACACACCAAAGCCATTGTCAAGTATCTTACTGTGTCCCATGGCCATTCAGCATATGTATCCTACACCACTACATCCAAAGTGAGGATTTCGGTTTTGGACAGCACTGTAGTAACAAAGTTGTTTGACGAACAGTACAGTATGGGTAACACTTGCATGTTGCTACAGCACATTTGAGGTTTTCCATGGTTCTTTAAGAACTGCTTCATCTTAATCTATTTAAAGAAATAAAGGAAGTAGCCAAGGCTGTTTCTTTGGCAGCAGAGAACATTAAGTATGCATTCGGCTTACATTTTCACAAAACAGCATTTACCCTTGTCACTCCACTTAAGAGCGTTACCTGTCATTTATATCAAACTTCGCTCTGAGCTGAAAGAGAAGACGATTATCCTGTCAAGCACTGTGTAGAGAAGCAATTCCCTTCACTGTGGAAGTATACACTAGCAGTATACCAGGTACTCCTAAAAAAAATGGCACCCATTATTTTTATTATTAAAATACTATCAAAATGAGCCTTCCAGGTGCAAAGCTAAATTTAATACGAGGTTACAGAATGCCCTGTTCCTGTTGGAAGATTGCAGAATTTGCAATCATCACTCACCTCAGTCATAGCAACTTATTTGAGATATGTTTTAGCGTATTTGGCTACACATTAGCTAACTGAATCTGAGCTAGGAAAAAAGTATTCAGAGAATATGAGCTACTTCATGTTTCCTTTTTATTTTTTTTATTTTTTTTATTT
>NDXB01007342.1:44842-120421 GCA_002631895.1 Agapornis roseicollis | reverse complement strand
TTTTTTTTTTTTTTTTTTCAGTGGCAGCCTATTATTTTCCATTACAGCCTAGAAGGCTGAGTTCTCAGCTGCTAAATGATTTTGGGTTTTGGAGTTTTCACATCCAGTAAGGAGGAGGGATGTCCACATAACACCAGTTAAGAATTCACATACAAGGTCAAGAAATCTAAGGACCACATATTATAAAATTCTTCTTACTGTATCAATTTGCTAATCTTAAAGCCAGGAAGAAGCTTACAATTGTGATAAACATCTTTACCAGATTCAGTAATGGCAGTCATCACCATGTTTGATCTGAAATACTTATTGATTTGATTCTTCAGAAAAGTATTTGATGTCTACTTTCCTGCTTAGTCATATGACTTGCTTTACTCTATCTCCTGTAAGTCTATAGTTAAATTTTGGATGACAGGTATGATGACTTTGTAGCTAACAAAATTAAATATCTGAAAGAGTAGTATCACTTTTAACTATTAAATGTTGACAGAATGAGGAGACTTTATAGACTAAGTTGAAAAGCTATTTCAGGAGCTGCATCAACACCTGCAGTGAAGTTTACAACTCACAGCTTTAGTCCAGGTATTTTTTAATGCAAGCACTGACATTAGAGTCACAGGGATTTCTTTTATAAATGAAGACTGAGGGAATACTGGTGAGTATGTACCACTGAGTATTTTGACTAGTTATATGTGATGCTATCTGGTTCTAGATAATTCCAGTGAAATTATATTTCTTTCCATTTAACTCAAAAGCACTGTGGCTCAAAGTTGTTCTTCATGTTGCAGACTTCATTACTGGAACATGCCAAGTGCATAGCTTAATTCAAAAACTGATTAAAAGTGTATTTTGTTTATGTAAGTATGAATGTTAGTGAATATAGTTAAGCTGAGCTTACACTGTCTTTAAACAAACTCATAGGTCAGTATTTTTTGAAGTGAATAGTTAGAATCAGACAGCTGATAAGGGTCATTTTATTCATTATCAGGTGAAGTCAGGGGTACTAGCCATTAGGGTCAAAGTTCAAATGCTATGTAGTTAAATGCTCAAACCCATCCAACTCGCACACCTCAGTTGCTTCATTCTGGGGCCACCTGTAAGATGGCTGATTCTCCCAGAGGAGAATTCAGAATTTAGAATTCAGCTAAATCTCAGAAACTTGGCCTCCATGGGATGCTTCAATCTGGGATCTTCCAAATAATCTCTCATTTTGAAACCACACATTTTTCAGTATCCAGAGAATGACAGATAACATTTCCCAAAAGATGTAGCCTGTCCTATGTATCTCTGTTATTCCCACAGCCACCTGCAAAACCAGGCATTTTTAAGGACAAAAATAACAATTTAAGAAACATTTGTTCAGCTCTTGAAATAATGTTCATTGCAAAGATCAAAGGAGCTCAGGCTATATTTTATTAAAGTAATTTAATTTATATTTCTTTTTTCTTAGCTTGAGATAAAAAATTATCAGGGGGATGGTGAGTGTCAGTCATATCTTCGCCAACTTCAGTATGAGCATGTAAAGATCCACAAAATTTTGCTCATTTTTTTAAATTATTATTTCATAGATGCAAAATCAAGACATAAAAAAACCCTCAACCCCCCCCAAATAAACCAAAAAACCCCAAACAACAAAACACAAAACCACCACCACCACCACCAAGAACAAAAAACCCCACAAAACCCAAAATCCAGGACAAAACAGACAAACAAAAAAGCACATGTACACCTAACAGGCTCAATTCAAAACCCAGAGAAGTTAACTAGAGTCTTTTCCAGGCTTTGTAGTCTGATGCATCTTTTGATTCTGCAGGAAAATAATGTGCGTTAGGCTCTGGAGTAATCTCTTAGGTGTTGGGAGCAGGGGAGAGAAACCAGAAATTTTTTAATTTAGCCTGAAGAATACCCACGTAAAACTTAGTGTGGAAGAATCTTGCAGTTTTAGGAAAAGAATGATTCTATTCAGTTAAATCCAATTAGAACTAATAATGCTTTATAATTCAGTAAGTGCATAAATATTTCTGGATTAATAACCTATAAAATTCTCTATGGCCAAGTAATTTGATGTAAGGGAGGGAGGAATATATTGTTTTTAAGGAAATATGACAACACTGAAGTTTTCCCTCAGTGGGTATTCTAATCAGCTGTAAATTTTCCTGTTCCCAGCTGCTGCTTTTTTCATTCCTGGTGCATTCCCAGCTGAAAACTTTCCATGCAATCTTTGATTGTGAATCTGCTACAAAGTGGTGACCTGCTCCTTCCTTTCGTCTTCTTCCTGGTGCAGAAAGTTTTCAGATTTTCAGAAATCTACCAAACATTCTATGGGAGCCCAGCCCAGAGGAATGCTGCCACATCTTTGGCCTCAAGTCTTCCTGCAACTTGATTGTTCACCAGTCCGATTGTAGGATTAAGAGTGTGACTCTTCAGCAGTGTTGTGTGCAGGTTTCGGGTTGATCTCCTTGAAGTGAAGTATTCGTTTCCTTAAAAAATGTGCTTATTCTGCATTCAATGGGAAAAAACACTTTAGCCAATGCAATAAATGAAAATTAATTAAAACACAATTAAGCCAATTTATGACAGACTCTTATCTTTAGAAAGTTCAGGCTATTATTCTGAGGAAATTAGGCACAGTCTATAATTAGCGAGAAAATATACTGAAATGGATAATGCATGTCAGAGGCTGCCAAAATACTTTTTTTTAAAACAAAGATCCTTCAGGGGATGTCCCAAACTCCCAGTTTTATGGAGGTTCAGAATTTGTTTGCAGACCTTTACATTACTAGGCCTGCATAATTACAGGGATTAAACTGTGCCCGTAAGGCTGCCGTTTTCTCCAGATGCTTTCCCTCACACACACACTGTGAATGCCAGTGCAGCTACTGGTTCTGATAGTGGGAGCAGTATCATAGAAAAAGCTCCAGGCAGCTGCCTGCACTTTAAGTTTTGGTTGTCTAAACCTGCTCAGAGCAGGTCTGTGCACAATAAGCAGATGATGCTGGGGATTGGAAGGCATCTTTGTTCTCCAAGGTTCCCAGTGAATTCCTTTCTCTCCCTTTCTTTCTCCCTTCCTAAAAGTGTTGTCTGCAGTGTTCATGTGGAGTTTTGACTTTTTTTTTCAAGATTCTTTCATACCTACAGGTTTGCTTCTGTGAGGAGCTGATTCTTGATCTGATTCAACCACTTTTCACAGAATGATCACAAAATCCTGGCATGGCTTGGGTTGGAAAGGACCTTAAAGCTCATCCAGTTCCAACCCCCTGCCATGGGGAGAGACAACTTCCACTAGACCAGGTTGCTCCAGGCCCCATCCAACCTGGCCTTGAACACTGCCAGGAATGGGGTAGCCACAGCTTCTCTGGGCAACCTGTGCCAGTGCCTCACCACCCTCGGTGTGAAGAACTTCTTAATGTCTAATTTAATCTTTCAATTTAAAGCCATCCCTCCTTGTCCTGTCACTACATGCCCTTATAAAAAAATCCCTGTCCAGATTTCTTGTAGGCCTCGATTAGATTCTAAAGGTCTCTTCTTAAGGAACCTTCTCTTCTCCAGGCTGAGCTAGCTCAGCTCTCTCAGTCTGTCTTCCCAGGCTGAAGGAGAAGATGCTTCAGACTTCTGATCTCTGATCATCTTTGTGGCCCTTCTCTGTCCATGTCCTTGTGCTGGAGGCTCCAGAGCTGAACGCAGTACTGCAGGTGGGGTCTCACAAGAGCAGAGGGACAGGATCACCTCCTTTGACCTGCTGGTCACGCTCCTTTTGATGCAGCCCAGGATATGGTTGGCTTTCTGGGCTGCAGGCACACACCAAAACCAGTTCATGTTCGTTTTCTCATCGACCAACACCCCTAAGTCCTTCTCCATGGGGCTGCTCCCTATCCAGGCTCCACACAGCTTGTAGCTGTGCCTCACATTGCCACAACACCTCGTACTTGATGCTATTGAACTTTATGAGGTTGGCATCGGCCCACCTTACAAGCATGTCAAGGTCCCTCTGGATGGCATTCCTTCCCTCCAGTGTATCCACCGAACCACACAGCTTGGCGTCATTGGCAAACTTGCTGAGGGCGCACTCAATCCCACTGTCCGTGTCAGTGAAAAGATGTTGGTTGAACAGGATCAGTCCCAACACCGATCCCGGAGGGACACCACTCATCACTGGCCTCCAGCCGGACACTGAGCCATTGACCACAACTCTTTTTGTGTGGCCACCCAGCCAATTCTTTATCCACCGAGTGCCCCACCTATCAAATTGATGTCTCTGCAATTTAGAGACAAGGATGTTGTATGGGACAGTGTCGAACGCTTTGCACAAGTCCAGGTAGATGACATCAACTGCTCTACCCCTGTCCATCAGTTCCGTAGCCCCATCACAGAAGACCACCAAATTGGTCAGGCAGGATTTCCCTGAGCAAATGTGAAGTCATGTTGGCTATCACCAACCACCTCTCTCTTTTCAGTGTGTCTTGTCATAGTTTCCAGGAGGATCTGCTACATGATCTTGCCAGGCACTGGGGTGAGACTAACTAGCCTGTCTTTCGCTGGGTCTGTCTTCTTCTCCTTTTTTTAGAAATGAGGATTATGTTTCCTCTTTTCCAGTCAGTGGGAACTTCACCAGACTGCCACAACTTCTCAGATTTGATAGGTAATGGCTTAGCAAGTTCATACACCAGTTCCCTCAGGACCCTTGGATTTGTGCACCTTCAAGTTCCTTAGATGGTCTCTAACCTGATCTCCTACAGCAAGTGGCTGTTCATTCTCTCAGTTCCTGCCTTTGCTTCTGTGACTTGGATGTGTAGGTGGCGCAATTGCTAATGAAGACCAAGGCAATAAAGTCACTGAGTACCTCAGCCCTCTCCATGTCCTGGGTAACCAGCTCCCCTGTTTCCTTCTGGAGAGGGCCCACATTTTCCTTTGTCACTGACATACCTATAGAAGCTCTTCTTGTTGCCCATGATGTCCCTGGCCAGATTTAATTCTATCTGGGCTTTAGCTTTCCTAACCTGGTCGCTGGCTGCTTAGACAGTCTCTTTGTATTCTTCACAGGCTACCTGTCCTTGGTTCCATCCTCTGTAAACTTCCACCTCTGTAAACTGAACAAGTTTGAGCTGGAGTTTGTTCAGGAGCACCTTGTTCATCCACACAGGCCTACTGGCATTTTTGCGTGACTTTTTCGCCAGGATGCATTGCTCCTGATCTTACCAGCTTTCTTAGGCCCCTCTTCCCTCTAGGTCTTTATCCCATGATACCTGAATGGGGTGATCCTGCCCCTCTACTGTGCTCTCGTGAGACCTCACTTGGAGTATTGTGTGTATTTCTGGTGTCCTCAGCATAAAAACGACATGGAGCTGTAGGAGCAAGTCCAGAGGAGGGCCACGGGGATGATCAGGGGACTGGAGCACCTCCCATATGAAGACAGGAAAGTTGNCTGGTGTCCTCAGCATAAAAACGACATGGAGCTGTAGGAGCAAGTCCAGAGGAGGGCCACGGGGATGATCAGGGGACTGGAGCACCTCCCATATGAAGACAGGCTGGGAAAGTTGGGGCTGTTCAGCCTGGAGAAGGCTGCATGGAGACCTCATAGCAGCCTTCCAGTATCTGAAGGGGGCCTATAGGATGCTGGGGAGGGGCTATTCATTAGGGACTGCAGTGATAGGACAAGGGGTAACAGGTTCAAGCTTAAGCAGGGGAGATTTATGTTGGATATAAGAAAGAAATCCTTTACTGTTGAGGTGATGAGGCACTGGAACAAGTAGCCCAAAGAATTCTGTAATTCTATGATTCTTCCATACCAAGCAGATCACTAAGGAGGCCAAAGACAGCTCTACTGACACCAGGGGTAGTGAGTTTGCTGTGCGTCCTCCTCACCAACCCAAGGATCTTGAATTCACCATTTTGTGGTCATTTTGACAGCCAAGGCTATCCTTGAGCTTCATACTCCCCACTAGCCCTTCCTTGTTGGTGAGAACAAGGTCCAGCAGGCCCTCTCTCCTCATTGGCTCCTCTATCCCTTGGAGAAAGAAATTATCATCAAGGCATTCGGTGAACCTCATGGGTGACTTACGCTTTTCAGATTTGTTCCCTCAATAGTTATCAGGGTGGCTGAAGATCCCCATGAGAACGAGGGCTAGCGAATGTAAGACTGCTCCTATCTGTCTATAGAGGACCTCATCTGCTCAGTCTTCCTGGTTGGGCAGCCTGTAGCAGACCCCCACTATAATTTCTCCTGTCCCTACCCTCCCTTTAATCCTGACACATAAGCTCTCAGTCAGCTGTTCATCCACCCCCAGGCTCATCTCCCCACAGTCCAGCTGGTTATTGACATAAAAGGTGGAACAACCCCATCCACATCTCTCCCCTGCCTTTTGTTCCTAAAAAGCCTCTACCCTTCTATTCCAACACTCTAGTCATAGGAGCCATTCAACTGTATCTCTGTGATGCTAATAAGATCATAATCCTGCAAGTGTGTTAAGGTCTCTTGCTTATTCCCCATGCTACATGCATTTGCATAGGGGCATTTAAGCTAGGCCCCTGATGATGAAGCCAACTTGCTGGCTGGAGCGGCAGGAATTCCTTAGTTCTGCTCTTCAGGTGCTCTTCTGCTGACCTGTGATCCCTCTCCATGCTCTGAGCATCTCTTGCTGACACTGGCATCAAACTGGTAGGGATGGCATGAATTGAGGTTCCCCTCCTCTGGCAACTTTAGTTCAAAGCCACTTTGTTTGCTCCCCTGTTGCAGCATGTTTGAAAACTGTGAAGAGCAGAGAAAGAAAAAGAGCAGAGGCTTTAATACATCAGATGAAGTTAGCTTGTAGCCTGTTTGCTTTCCCCTCTCATATTATCCACCTGTACTGAAGAGAAGGTATATAATGCTACTGAACCTTTTAACAGCAAGAACAGATGAAGTTGGTAAGTTGTTCACAAAAATGCGCTATCTGCATTCCCCCATCCCACCTCTGCTTTTATTGGTTATAATTAAATTTTCTACTTAATCAATCTATTAATTCAACTGCTGGTTTGCTTTGTTCATCTGGTAGCATCTAATGTATTGCCAGGCAGTTAACCTGTTCATCTTGTTAGCTAGTAGGGTCTGTGGAGAAATCTACAAAAGACATTAATTATGTTAGACTATTAATCGCTTCCTTTATTCTTTCACAATAAACTTTGCTTAAGTTGTGCTGTGGAAGCAATGGTACTTTATCAGCAGATTGTCAGAACTGCCCTGTCCTGCAAGCTACCTGTAGTAGTTCTGCAAGCCTTATACAGCTCTGCTTTCAGTTTCAGTGATGGATTTTTCAAATAGGATGTTATCCTCCACCAGTAGCCCATCACTGCTGCAAAACACAGTTTTCCCAGTAGTCTGAGCTGTTTAGATTTTGGGTCATCACAACATGTCAAATCCAGACTCTTCGGGTTAGCGATTGTCCTGGGTTCAGCTGTAACAGTTATTTTTCTTCTTCCTAGTAGCTGGCACAGGGTTGTGTTTTGCATTTAGTCTGAGAAGAATGCTGGTAACACACCACTGTTTTAGTTGTTGCTGAGCAGCACTTACCCTGATTGAGGGCTTTTCAGTCTCTCATGTTCTGCCAGTGAAGAGAGGCACAAGAAGCCAGGAGGAAGCAGAGACAGGACCCCAGACCCAAACTAGCCAAAGGGGTATTCCATACCACAGCACGTCATGCCCAGTATATAAAGTGGGGGGAATCACCTGGACTGGCAGATTTCTGCTTGGGACAGGCTGGGTATCGGTCGGTGAACGGTGAGAAATTGTATTGTGCATCACTTGTATTTATTGTTTTGGGGTTGTTTTTTTTTCCCTTTCCTTTTTAGTTTTATATTCTCTCCCCTTGTTATTTCCCTGACTACTAGTAGTAGAAGCAGTAATAGTTTTATATTATACTTTAGTTATTGGACTGTACTTACCTTAACCCATGAGTTTTACATTCTTTTGATTCTTCTTCCCCTGCCTCTGGGAGGATGTGTGTGGGGGGAACGAGTGACTGGCATCATGGTGCTGAGTTACCAGCTGGGCTTAAACCACACAGCTAGAATATAGAGCTTTGAAATAATATGTCCCTTGGCCTAAGTCCAAACTATGCTGCAGTTCATACACTGTTCTGAACAACAGGCTTTCTTAGGAGTGAAGTGATTGTATGAATGACAGGTCAGAGAACATCAGTGGTAACATACCCTGATTTTGTCTGCTGACATTGCTGTTTACTTTAATTCTTGTTTATTAGATGTCATATCAGAGTACAAAAACGCTCTACTGTTGTGAGTGCACTTACATGCAAACATTCTGCAGAATCAGATTCTGAATATAGGCAGTTTTCAATTCAAGAAAGTCTTGGAAAAGTTGTCAACTTAAACAAATGCAGGGATATTGCCGAAGTGTTAACATAACCACACTCATATAAGAGAATTATAAGAGAAGTTGTATATGAACATACCTGCTGCAAATATATCTATATAAACTATTTTTTAAATGCAGAAAGGCTTAGCAAATGCAATAATAGGCAAGTAAACATGTTTTTTCTGTATATCCACAATTTTTTCTTTAAATAAGCATTTTGAACTTAAAAAGTATTTCCCAATTTGAAGAATTAAAACTTTTTCCCATCCAGAGATACAGCAACCCAAATAGAAAATTCTAGTGGAATTCACTGATAATATTTACAAATGGTGAATTTAAGAGTTTTTTCTTAAACAGGATTTTAAAATAGTTCCGAAGTGACTCTTTAAAATGTAGTGTAATTCACATGTCTTCAACCTTGCACTGTTTTCTTACAAAACAGTAATTGGTGGAAGAACAGACTTTCAGATGTGTGAGACAGTGATAGCTTGCATGCTAATTATAATGTTCACTAAAGACACAAATGTTAAGAACAATGAAAGATGCTCTCTTGTAATGTTTTGAAATGTGATAAAGTGTTTAGTTTCATAATGGTTTCTATTCTATTTATGTAATATGGAAAAGTGTGTGTTTTCACTCCTGGTTTTGGTCAGTTCTGTGTTGTATGTTGTTAAATGATCACTGGTGGCATAGTTAACACCTGAAGGAGGAGGCTACTTTGTGCAACAGTCACAGCTTTAAAACAGTTTACCTGAATATAGCTTCTTTGAAGAGTGCTCAGGAAGGGTGTCTGGCTACCATGAATGCACTTGTCTCTTATTAAAGATGTTGTAGCCAGTGTAAATAAATGAGTTTTTCTTTGCTTTTCTCACCTCACAAAAGCTGGGGTGGGGGGCCACAAGGTAAGGGAGATGGAAAGAAAAGAAAAGCCCAGTGCAGATATAACATTAAGGTGCCATATCTGAGTACAGAGCTTTGAAACGAAAATTAAAGATGCAGTTGGCAATTCCCACAGCTGACAATGCTGTCTGTTCAGCAACAAGTACGTTTGGTGTTGCAAATGACTGACATAGTCAATGTGATCTAGATACAATTATCAAATGTCCTTATTAGAATTACTAGACTCACTAGACTCTTACATATCAGTCTTGCCAGTTTGGCTACTGTACAACACCAGGTACATGTTAACAGAAATGTATTAGAATATCTTTTCCCTCACCCTCTGCCCCTTTTTTATTCTTTGTTCAAAATAAATTACAACCCCACAGACCGACCGCCGAACAGCTGAAGTGTGGCACTATGGGCAAAGTAAATCACGTGAGACTGTCTCTGGTTCTGTAATGACTACCACTTTCCTCCTGAAAATCTGTCTCCTTGGCAAATCTGCTGCCCAAAAAACCCTCTGCAAATATTTGTGCAAACGAAAATAGATTACGAGAAGGTGTCAGTGTGATTTTTAAGTATGAATGAAGCTGCTGGTGTATTTTTATAACAGCAAATGTTTGTATTTAAAATATCTCTTTTTTTTTGTATGTGTGTGTGTGTGTGTTTTGTTTTGTTTTGTTTAGGTGAATGGAGGACAAAGAGACTGACCAAATCTCGAAAACGAGTGTTTAAAATGAAGTCACTTGAGAATATGCATCTGCTACAGTATGTAGGCAACATCTCTAGACGGACCATCCTCTCTCTAGGATTTTGTTGATGTGTTGGTAAGAAAAGTCCTGAATACATTATTGCTTTATGAAAAATAGTTAAGCAAACACTGTCTCTCCTCTGCAACTGTTGGAGGCACACAGTTAAAAACTGGGCCCATTATCAGGGATTTTTTTTATGTCTCATAGCCTAAAGGATAAAACCCAAATCACGTTAGAATTACTGTACAGTATCCTGTTTGATTGATACTCAGATGTTTTACATAACAGTGTGTAGCTTTTACCTGAATTTTGGTTTTCTATTTCAGGTCAAACAAATCGCAGTAAAAGATTACACAATTCCCACAGATGCCTTTTCAAGAAGTTCTTTTATGCAGAGCTGGAGGGCAGGCAAGATGTTGGCATAGCTGTTGACCTAAAAACCTGCTATGCCAATATATTGTCATCTTTCCTGTCTGTTTGCGGCAGAGGGAAATTCAACATTGTAATAGGCATTTGGAGCAGTGTTTGGTCTTTATAGATAACTTGAAATGCCATTTCTCTGGCACCACTTTTGAGTCACGTGTTTATTATGTGCATAAATACCAAAAGAGGGACAGAATGTGTGAGTTGGTTTTGCTACTAAAACAGTGGTGCTGGGGAGGCTGTTAATGGACAGGATAAGAATGGAATGTTTCCCTTCCTGACCTGTATATGTTTGCAAAGAGATTATGAGTTGTCAGTTAGCAGCCTGCTTAGCAGGAATTCTGTTTACATAATTTTTTCCTATGTCTGGTTGTATGTACCTTTCCTATGTACTTTTAATGTCTGTACTTTCTGTTAAGAGTCATTTTGTAAATGGTTTTATGCAATGAGAATACAGTGGTGGGCAAAAAATGAATGAGCACCCAGTAAAGAAATGTAGCTGCATTCCACTGATCTGTTTCCAATACATAAATAAGAATAAAATAACAGTAAAACTTTATTTTGAGGAAGGTTTCATGATTGCAACACAGGGAACCTCAAGAAAAATGGAAGTTACATGAATGAGAAAATTGCTACGTGTGCTTTTTATATATCAGGTATTACTTCACAAAATTAGAGTTCTGCTTAGAGAATCTAGAATTAGAGGCTCCCTCATGAGCAGTAGTGCTACTTAAAGAAACAAGCATAATGAAGAGCTTGATTCCAGATTCTGTACACTGGCAGTAGGCTTCTATACTCACAACTGTTCCTTACATTCAAATATTAGACTTGATCTGTATATGGAAAAAAAAATAATAAAAAAAAGAGGTACATTTGTTATGACTAGGTTGGGAATTTTTTATATAAAAATAAAATTCTGACCTACTGGGTAGTTTTTCTAATGATTAAGAGCTTAAACTTTATAAATTTAAAACATAACTTTATTTTTCCAGATTTCATTGAAAACGCTTTTAGAAAACACTTATTCTGTGCTTTTTACAACATCTACGGCTTAGAAGGGTAGCATACTGATTAGGCATACCGCTGCTACTCCTGTCTTAAGTTAGGGGATGGATATCTGTATTTCTGGCAATTGCACATTTGCAGGGAGTGTACTTCCTTGTTGATGAGTTTCTGGGCAATATGTTTTAGTTTTCGTTCCTAATAAGTAGAACATATGGAATGAAATACAAGGAAAGACCAGTTTTTTTAGTAACCTCTAAATAACAGGTCCTGGGTCATGCAAAACTAAAGTTTCTGTCTGTAGGATAGTTTGCATGTCCTAAGACAGTTTTGGTCACAATACTGACATATCCTCACGCTATTTTCCCTCTCCCTTTTCTCAACTCACAAGATTTTCAAAAGCTGTTTGTATTATTTTAGATTTATGTTTGCCAAACATGTGACACAGGAACGGTTTATGCATTTTTTGTCTCAACTTAGGCACAGATAATGGTCTTTAAAACTAATAGCACCACTTACAAAAGTATTTGCTTTTTCCCCCCCTTCCTTTGTGTTCTTTAGGAAGGAAGTTATTTTAAATTCGTGTACTAATATTTCATTGATGCTTCATGGCAGCTCCTTCATTTTCAACTCTGTTTATTATGTTGCTGAATTGCATGGTCTGTATTATACTAGAGCAGTGACCCTCAGAATAGGCTTGCAGTTGTAGGCAGGCTTCTTTCACCCCAAACTGCTTCAGAGCCTTAAGTTTGTTATGTGTCACCTCACGAACAAGCTAAATTAGAATAGGTGTAAAAAAAAAAAAAAAAAAGACAGCCAAGACCCAAACCCCAGAAAATTACAACTCCAAATTTGAAAGGAAAAAATTAATGTAATTCCATTTGAGAATTCTCAAATTTAGTAACAAGCCAAAGGAAGACACATGATATTTTTTCTTTTAAAATTTGGAATCTGCATTTTAAAAATTCACTTAACGAATCTAATACTCTCTGTCTGATCCTTATCCCAGACAAATGTCACTGTCATAATGCGAACATGTTACCCTGACCTCGTAACTCCAAAATGTTAAAATAGATGGTCCCAGGTGAAGGAAGCCAGGCAAGGCATACTTGGGTCTGTACTGACATACAGACTGTTGTTTTCTTACACCCTTCACTCTGAAAAACAAGGCATTTCAGCAGCACATGGTGAAGAAGTTTTGATGTGGGTATTGATTGAACAGACTAAAGCCTTAAGCAGTTAACTAGACAGAATATAACAGCATTCATTACAAATGACAGCATGTTATAGGATGCTTCTGATGATAATCTGAGATTATATGATATTGTAAATTCACAGGGTTTATGAGAAGAGGAATCTGTTTAGGTATATATTTTATTGTTTTATTTTGTCTGTTGCTTCAAACTGCATTTCCTTCAAGCAATAATGGATCGGGAACTGAAACTCACATGCTGTGAACCATTCAGAATTTCTTGAGGTTTGATGGACTGGGCCAAGTAGTAAAAATTTTTTAAACATTATGAAAAGTTTTGTTTTGACATTCATGAAAAATTGCATTTCAGCTGCACTGAAACTTTTTGTTTCAGCTCCAGCTGTACACAATGCAACGTTTCAGTAATACACGAGGAGAGAATAAACAGTATTATGCCTTATCCACAACAAACTACATAGGAATAACATATTTTGTGGAGAGAGAGTTATTACAGCAAAATCTTATTATTTCTCTAGGAAACCACTGCACCACAGGAATAGTATGTGTACTATAGATACTGTAAATCATATCTACTATATCATAAGAAACATTCTCAATATCTGCACTTCAAGTAAAGGATAACACATTTACTTGTTTTGTGTATATATATTTAAAATTTACATTAAAAATGGTCTGATATTTCAGAAGAATGATAAACAGTGCAGGAAAGAGCTGAATAGGAACGAAGAAAATGATCCATATCTTTCTTGCCAAATACAAGACTGGGCAGAGTTCTAAGAAAGGGGAAGGCAATGGCCTGGGGTGAGATTCTGACCTCGCTGGTGTCAGCATAACTGCTGTTCCATCCCTGTTTAGGATGAAGACGCAACTGTGGAATTAAGTTTGCTGTTAATGAAGGCTGGTTTAGAACTTCTCTTTTATGAACTACAATCCTTAAAAATGCTCTGGTACTGTACTTCATTTATCATAGTACTCCTTGTTACTAGTGCGTGTATACTGGGCTTCCCCTTTGACACAGCAGTAGAGGGAACTTGGAGACCTCTTGGTGTTGCCAGAGGACAGAATTTGTCCAGGAGGGAGCAGGCAAATGCAGCACATAAGCACTATCATTTTTTCAGTAAACGACAAGGATTTTTCTGACCTGCTATAACAAGTGCAATCAGATGTACAGAAGATGACAAGGTGAAGCCTTGAATAGATAAATTAATTTGAATCTAGGTTGGTGGTTCATAACACTTTCTTAAAATACTATCTTTCATAATGAGGTAATTTCTTAGATTGTTTCCAAGAGCATACCCATGCTAGTACTTGAAGAATACTCAGGTTTTGATAGCTCCATTGACAAATGTTCCCTAGCATTACATATTTTGGATGCACTTAGAAGCAGTTTCATTCATAGCTTCTGCCAGCTCTGTAGAGTATTTTTGATCCTTCAATTGTTCAGGTGTAAATTGCATCAATTCTGATAGATGGTTTCTACACTATTAACTGATTATTCAGATTAGTTACTTACGTAAGATTTGGGAGCTCACTTTTTATACTCACTGCTACATTTGTTTTCCTCTAAGCTGAAAAGTTTTCCAGTGCTGAAATACGTGCCTTATGGGAGTTTTAAGAAAAAGGAAAATGGACATAAGTAGGGAATTGAATTAAACTGTTTACTTATTGCCATTCAAGGAGGAAGAAGTAGGCTTACTCAGGAAAGACAAGACAAGATAGCAAAGCAGTTTGCTTAAGAACCAGAAAAAAGTGGAGGAAAGTTGGCATGTTCAGGAGGAAAACTATTTCAAAGCTCTTCCTTCCTTTTCCATCACCTGATGAAACTTGCTTGGATCTGCTGCTGACTGGTGTGTATACAGAAATGTTTATTGATTGATCCATAAGTAGTTAAATAAGTGTTTGTGCCCAGTAGCAATTCTGGAATATCGTGGTAAGGATCTACTTAGGTATTTTAATATTAACACAGCACTAAGTCATTCTTTAGTTACCTGTCCCACCTCAAAATCAGTCAAACCACAATAAGCACAAAAAAGAGCAAACACAAACATCTTTCATTCCCTTACACAGCCAAAAAGGAATAGCTACAATTCCTGTGAATAACGTCAAGATTTCTTCTGTTTTACAGTCAAAAAGCTGGTAAATAGGAAATTATCATGAAGAGCACAAGAAATTGCTCATGTCTATCTCTAAATGGTTGTTCTCAAAGTGTGTGTCTGGATTATTTCTAATTAAGGTGGTACCTCTTCAGGCAATAGACTGGGTTTACACAAATAACTCTCAGCTGGATCTGGGCTCCTGGCCACTAACTTACACAAATACCCCATTTTCAGGCATAATACACATGTTGCAGCAAATTGATGTGATCATTTCTCTACCAGTTGCTAAGCTATTCTCCAGCAATGTCCCAGAAAATACTATGCACACTCCACTGCTTCTGTCTTCTACTGAATTTATGGAATAGGATGCAAGAATTCATCTGTATATATATTTAACAGTGCCTGGATTAGCATATTCTCATAATGATGTCATAAAGCAGGTCAAAAGGGACAAGAAAAGCCTGTCCAGAATTTGAGTGGCACAAAAGGTCTCCAGTGCAGTGTCACTTCTGAGTAGGGGTGACTGCAAAAGCCTTATCTAGGAGAGGTCTGCAGCTGTTTTATGCAAATGTCTAGACCTGCTGTAAGGATGCTAGAAGAGCACATTGCTTTTCAATACTTCTGTCTTTGACTTTAGACAGGGTACAGAAAGGATGAAGAAGGATGTGAACAATAAAAACTTATTAGCTGTAACTTCAGTAACTCAGTACCTAACTTCAGGAAGCTTGTTTGAGTAACTGACATCACTTTGGCTGTGTCTATCCGTTCCCAGCCTAAAGCTCTTTAGGGCAGCATATTTCCCGCTAGCTTTTTCACTACAAACCCGGAACAAAGTTACTTCCAAAAGCAGAAGTCTCCAAGCGGTAGCCAGCACCTTCTTGTGTTCATGGTGCGCGCAGGCCAAACCCTGTGCTAGGTAACTGCGGAGCCTCACTCACTGCTGAGTGCGCCTTCACCTGACTCAAATCTGGTGCACGGCAGGAACCTGAAGGCTTGCACGTGCTCCTCCAATAGGTGGTTATTGCGGTAATTATACCATCACATGTTAATTTGCACAAACGCAGTTAGAAATCTTCAATCTGAACAACTTCTGCCCAGTATTTCTCCGGGGCTACCAACCCCTTTCCAGAAAACATGGAGGTTTCTCAAAAAAGAGTTTATACTATGTCTTCAATGGAAGGCAGAAAATCCTCAATAGGCTCTTCAGATCTCTGACACTATACTCTGTTAAGGGTTTATGAGATGTAATTTGCATAAGAAATAGTGCAATAACAACAAAGTTACTTAAGTAGCTCCAAAGCAGAACAAACACACAGTTTGGCTAGGGTACCAGTGTCTAAATAAAAGTATAATTGATGCAGAATACTTCTGGCCACAATAATTAATTTAGTACCAGCTTATGCTACAAGTAAATGAGCTAGCTGGTCTTCCATTCTGCACTTTGAGAGAACTTAGAATTGCCATCTTTTGCCTACAAAAAGCTTGAATAATGTAACACCCAGACTGTACTGGTGCGTTTAGTTTTTTTATTCAGATCTGTGCTCTAATGCAGAAGGTAACGGTTAATTTCATGAATACAAATGGGAGGAAGGGTTTGTGATTAAACTAGGTATTTCATGGCATCCTCCATGGGTATAGGGCACAAAAGTGACATCCCTCCAGGCTGTCAATCTCTCCTCTATGGAGGGCTCAAAGTAGACACGATATGCTGGTGAAGTCTGATATGTAAAAATCAGAGGGCTATAATCCCTGCTCTTGCTCTACAAACTGAGCCCTATTCACACCACCCGAGGTGCTGCTGGCCCTTGTCACTGCCTGGGCACAAGGTTGCTCCCTGCTCAGCTCACTGGACACCAAGACCCATGGTCCCGTCCATGGCATAGTCCCATTACATCAATATTGGGGCCTGCCAGTGGAACGCAGAAGAGTTACCCAGACCATGAGCTTGCAGCCATGCTCCCCACCTCTCTCAGGGTGAATCTTGCATCTGCAGTAGGGAGTTACACCTCAACATTGAAATTAGTAGCTAAAAGGAGGAGAACCACACCTCACAGAAGAGCAAGCATCTGCCTTCATTTCAGTTAACCTCACAGTAGAGACAAGACTTATTCTCTCCTTGCAGGAAGGTGACCTTGCACATTTTTTGCCTCAGTTTTGCGTCAAGACATCCCTTCCTACGTCACTTAATTTCACTACAGTGTTTGTGGACATGACAAACTTGTCCTTTTTCCATTTCCATGACCATATCTGCCTTTGTGTCTGGGAGGAGTTAGAGCAGAGAGGCTGGTCTATTCAGAAATGCATCTGTCAGATACTCTATCTGTTTTGTGGTCACCACTCTTCAGAAGGTTGTTCTAGAAGGCAAAAGCAGTGAATGAGTTCTCAGAAGTAACAAAACCAGAAGAAAAACTCACCTTAAACCTTATGCCAGTTTTATCTTAGGCCCTGTTCTGTAATATCTGCTGCACTGATGGGAAATGCTTTGGAGAATGACATTTCCAGCACATACTGAGTCTCAGTCTAGAGCATCAGATGTCAGCACACCTTCAAAAGTAAACAGTTCTGGATAGAGCTCACTCTGATAGCACAGGTGCAAAACAGGACACTAACACCTTACCACTATTAGTTTTTACCAAGAAGGCATTTTTATCATTGCATGTTTGTCCTAAGAGGATGTGGCAAAACACAGACTGGGATGAGCTGGGTTGAGCAAGCAATACTGTATTCCCAGCCCCACCAAAAATGCCCTTGGGCTAAGAGCATCACACTTCAGAGCCTGTGGTTCATGTGCATGTGAAGGACAGAACATCTGCTGTGTATTTCATTTTGTTAGTTTTGTCACTGAGCTTTTGGGGAGTCTTTCAATAGGAACACGCTGCCACAGTGTGGTATCTTGAGCACTCGGGAACTTACCAGCTTCTCAAAGATGCAGTAACACATTATGGAAAAAGGATCAGCAGACCCAGCCTGTGATGATCCTCTGTCTATCTCCATACCTGTTGAGCTGCCTGTGGGCGCTGTACCCCTCCTCAGCTGAAGGGTATAGAAGGCAATTGGCCTCCTTCCCAATAGTTCCATGCAGCTGTTAATAAGGAACTCCACCACCACTTTCACCTGCACATATCAACACATTGGTTTCAATTCAAGGGGCAGAAAAGGCATCAGCCTTTCTGGCTGCTGACCCTTTCTTATGTGCAGAAAGTTGTATCCATGTTGCTGCTCTTATGAAAAGCTCCTCCACAAGCATTTCACAGAGATAACAGCAAGGTACTACTCACCTGGAATGCTCTGATTGGTCCAGATTGGTGTAACGGATCATTAAATTCAGTGTATTTTTGTCTTTTCCCTCCATCAGCACTCCCCGCAGGAGCAGGTTCTTGCTCAACACATTTGGTACAGTGCAGGTGACAAGATTGCTTGAGTTGATCCTGCTTGTTGGTAAGTTTTGCATGATATGGTACAACAAGAGATGGCAACTGCTTGAAGATTAGGAGGCTAATTAGGAACATAATGAACCATTGCGGTGGCTGCTACTACTTTACACTGCAGCTGCTGGCCACTCCTTACAAAAGGAATTCTGTAGAGCAATCTCAGGTCCTTAAAGAAGTGTTCTGACTTGAGGAGTACTTTTCTGTGCCTTTTCCCCCCAAATCTCACCCCACAGCAGCAATAAGTAGCCGTCAGAACCAAGAGGATTTTACGGGAAACTGTCAGTTTGCAGGGAAGTCTCAGCCCCCTACCAGTCCCTCCATACCGGTGGCACTACTTGCAAAACTTACTCCTTCAGTTCTTCTAATATCTCCTCGCTCATCTTCTCCGAGGGTCATATCCAGCCCTTGATAGATGTCAGCCAGCAAAAGCTTCAAGGACGTGTTTCAGGGTAAGTCTGTCAATGCCAAGAGCTTCAGATAACACTGAATGCTCCCTCTGATACCAAAGGAAACACCCCAGTGACTCTGGCTTGGAGGAGGCAGGTTGGTTGCCCCAACACTGACAGAGCAGGCAGCTGCTGCAGTATGTCAAGCAAGCTCACACTGGCTTGCTAGCAGGACTTCCCATTCTTCTCTGCCCTCTGCTATCCCCTAAATGTCAGTGTGCCTTCATGAGGATAACACTCAGGAAGACCATGAAGTGAGTTTCCCATGCCAAGAATGAGAAGCAGAACAGGAGGAACAGAAAAGGAGGCAGAGAATAAAAACACTCAACATGGAATTGAAATCTGGGAAACAGATTTTGGCTGCACTGTAGCTTTAGCCTGGGCTCCTGGCCAGGAGAAGGCCAATCACTGAAGGGGAAGCTGCAGCATGGCAGCGAGATCTTGCAGCCCCAAGTCAGAATTCACCTTCACAACCATCACCAGCAGCTGTACAGTTTGGCTTCCCCTCCTCTGTCTAGGGCCTCCTTCAGCTCCCAGTGCGCTTTCTTGCTGGAAGGTGGTCCAAATAGCCCTTCAGCTGATGGCTCTTTCATGTACAATATATCTAGGAGTTCCTGTGGGAAACGTGGGAAACTTTGATGAAGATAGACCCTATGGTACGTAAACCTCCCTTGGAGACAGAAGCAAGTTTAAACAGGGACATGTACCATGCTTTAATGTGATGGGATCTAGATGTTGCTCCAGGGAGATCACACTGGGATAAAGCTCACCTTCACCAGCACAGAAGTCATTTTATGCTGGTGAACTCCTTTCACTGCCATGAAGACAATTCTGCTTCCTCCCTAGAAGGAAACAGGGCACAGGTCAAGTCTTCATAGAATCACAGACTGGTTTGGGTTGGAAAGGACCTGAAGATCACCTAGTTCCACCCCCCTGCCATGGCCAGGGACACCTCACACTAAACCATGCCACCCGAGGCTTTGTCCAACCTGGCCTTGAGCACTGCCAAGGATGGAGCATATCACAGCTTCCTTGGGCAACCCATGCCAGTGCCTTACCACCCTCACACTAAAGAACTTATTCCTTACAGCAGAAAAGCGTACCCAAACCCCTGCTTGCAAAGCAAGAGCAAACAGGACTGAGACTTAAGGCTGAACAGCATCACTGCAGCAAGGTCTGTCTGCTTCCCAAGGTAAGGTGAGCTGGATTTGAGGTGGGCCCCAGCACAGGCAGTGCTCTCACCAGCAGTGCACAGCTGGTGGGTAACATGGTCCATCACCTATTTCAGGAGAGGCAAGTGATGAGCCAGGTCCACAGTCCATCTGGGGAGTGCAGTCAGACGAGATGGGGCTGGAGATGGGACTGGAGGCAAGCTACAACATCTGGTTGAGGGGTCTGTGTGAAAGACAAGATGCCTTCAGCATAGGTTTGAGCTGTCTCCAGGAGACAGGGTTGGGGACTGAAGGCCTATCTGTGAGCTGAAATGGGCCTCACACAGGCAGAGTGAGGAATGGGGTGTAGGACCAATGTGTGTTGGGGGGCTGTGTGATGGCACCAGGTAAGACTGCCCAGGCCCCTGAGTCCCTTTCTGTGCACAGTCCCTTCCCAGCAAGAGATGACATCCAGCTTCCAGAGATCTAGATTTAAGGGTGGCTTGCTGGGTGTTGTAAGCCAGGTTAAATATAGGTGTGTGCTCCAGCTTGCTTTAATGTTAATAATTAAAAATTAATTAAAATTATGAATAATATAAATTAATAAAAATAATTAAATGATGATAATTTAAAAATAACCCAAATCTCATTCATCGCAGTTCAGCTAACACACTCATTTACACGAGAGACGGCGGCTTGCTGAGAATTTATTTCATTCCAACACTGCCACCTCTTGTTCATCTGCAGATACTATTTTGCCCAGCTCCAGCCTGTGGTGGATTCACCACCAACACAAAGGCATAAAACTTCCAGTACTTGTGTTAAATTCACAGAAGGTATAGCATACACCTCACAAGGTAAAGCAACTGAGCAGATGCAAAATCATGTACTTCCATGAAAACAGCAAACAGATAGAAAGGCGGAAAACGTCCACATCCACAGTGTTGACTGGTATGTAATTGTTTCTTCTGGTATCTCAACAAATGAGGTGCTGAAAGAAAGTTTCCTCTTTCAGGGAGTATTTTTTAATAATAACAAAACACCAACCAAAAATCAACAAACCAAAGAGATGTCACCACGCAGCAACAACCAAACAAAGAAACCAAACCCCAAGCACCAGCAAAATCCACCCCAGCGGAAAATGCCACGGGATTTTTCCAGGGAGTGTGAAATGTACTGTGTCCATGCAGTGTTATCTCTAAACTCTGATTTCTGATGTGAGGCTCAGTTGTCTTCTCAGTACTTTCCCCATCTTGTAACCCAGAGTGTGCCACCCAAAGGCACACATTTCCCTGATGCTGATTAATTAAGACCAGTGCCTGCTTTGCCTCTGCCAGGGACGCCAAGTCTGAATTGTGAGGAAGCCTGGAGAAGACTTGGCTGTAGATGAGCAATGTGAATTGGTCATCTTTGTCTTTCAGTTTCTGACTAGTTGTTTTCTGGGAAGAGGCTCAGCAAGCCCTAGAAGGAGCAGGACCAGAAGAAGGTGATTCACACTCTGTGCTAGCAGTAGAACATGGGCAAGGCCCATAGAGCCAAGGAGAATAAAAAATTGGCACAATCCAGTTAGGCCTATTTGTCCCACTGCTTGGCATTCAACTAGCTCATTTAATTGGGGTTAGACTAGTGATAAGGATGGGTTTCCTGCATGGTTCTCTTTCCAGCCAGAAGATCCAATCAAAAGGAAAACTGAGACCTTGAAACGGAGCTGCCAGCAGGCAAATAGATTTACCATGGATAAGTCCTAATGGGCTGACACTTCAGGCAAATGTTTTGGTTTTTTTTATGCCATGCTCAATAAACACATTATTTCTGAACCACAGGATTGAATCCAAACTCTCTTGCAGCTCTAAATCCAAGATGAACCCTCAAAAGCTGTGATGCTTGCTTTGGATACTCAGCTGTGTGTAGGGCCCACCTTGGAAGTGTTAGTATGCTCCCTTGCCCCCTCACTGATGTTAACTAAGAGAGCCTCACTTTCTTTTCTCATAAGTGCCCCAATCCAGTCACAGGGCTCCATTATCTTTTATGCAGGCTCCAGAGTCAACAGATGCACAAGATAGCCCAAGAAGGGTTTATTCCTGAATGATCTTTTCACAACAGAGCAAAACTATGGTGATAGGCATTTGGTATGTCTGTGAGATGCTCTGGGAGGGCCCTCCTTTCTGCTGTCTGAAAGACTCCCCTGCTGCTTCATCCAGCAAATCTGTTAGGAATGTGTCCTTGATGTTGATCTCGTCAGTGACCTTGTACTCTAGATCAATGCCATAGGGAACTGCTCTGCCTCTTCTCTCTTTCTTTTTGGTGGTAAGAAGTTGATAGTTGCAGAACCCAGACCCTTTGCAAAGAAGATGTGAAGCTGAGATTGCTACAAGGCCACATCAAGTTCCTACTGAGCTGCATGGTCCTCAACCGCATGGTAGGACCCAACTCTCTACCAGGGCCAAGAGACCCTGTTCTGCTGTTTGAGGCTATCCTTCCCCAGATGCATCTCATGGATTGAACTGCAAAGTTCACTTTGGACCATCATCCAGGTCATCAATAAAGAGGTCAAGCAGTATTGAAGCCACTGCTGCCCGTGGCGTACACCCGTGACAACCAGCCTCTGGCTGTCCATCTCCCACAGCACATGTGGACACATCCTGTCAGCACTGCGGTGCATCCTGCAGGGGCTGCTAGGGGCTGGGACCACTAGGGGCTGCCCCTACTATGGCCAGAGCTATCCCATGCCTATCCCAGTCCCCAGAGAGGGAGCAGGGCAGGCACAGGTTTTCCTCCTCACCTGCTTTTCTCTTTCTGTAGGGTGAAAATAACTGTAATGTAATGTAAGAGGTCATGAGCATGATCAACATGATAAGAGCCCTCAGGCTGGTGCACACGGTATTGCAGAGAATATTCTCACAATGACAGCATTACGCAAGTGAACCAAAAATCCCCGTTTCCTTAAGTTAGGTTTTAAATTTAGAACAAGGATGTTTATTTAAACCACATTATGATTCTGATCACTGTTTCCAGGCAAAACAAGAACTGTAAAACAGGCACACAAGCTTATTAATTTTTGGCATATTCTAGTCCCATATTGCATGCTTCAGTCCAACTTTGCGTGAATGAATCACCAGTAAAAATGTTGCATGTTGAGGCAATCTACGCAGAGCTCAGTTCACTGAGACGGCAGGGATACCTGGGGCTGGACTCTGTGCTGAGGGGACCACTGAGCAGCCTGCATGCCTGAAAGAAACCAGCACCTAAATGTAAGTCCTTTTGTAGTGTGTGTGTGTGTGTGTGTGTGCGCATGGGAACCAGCACCTAGATGTAAGTCCTTTTGTAGTGTGTGTGTGTGTGTGTGTGTGTGCATGGGAACCAGCACCTAAATGTAAGTCCTTTTGTAGTGTGTGTGTGTGTGTGTGTGTGCATGGGAACCAGCACCTAGATGTAAGTCCTTTTGTAGTGTGTGTGTGTGTGTGCATGGGAACCAAGCCCGGATGCTACAAAACTGATTTCAGTATTCTACAAGAGATGAAGAGTAAATGCCTCTACAGTGTCTCTGGGAAATACCATAAAGGCACCTGCAAGCACAGGTTCCAGTTTACCAAACCTAATGCATGCCTCCATCTCTGTGAATGCACCATCACACCTCTCTTCTGCAGGCCAGCACCAACCCATGGGTACAAAATCTGCAGTCACAACTCACAGCCACCTCTGCCTGGAAAATCCCACTTCTGCATCCTTCTCACTGTGTATCCCTTCCTCTCTGTAAAGTCATCCCTGAACAGTGACCCCACCATTTGCACCATGGTGCTCCCCTATTTTAACACCCCCCTTTTGCCCCTCAAACCCCAAAGCACACAACTCCCCCCTGACCAGTACTGCTTTGCCCACGCATGGCATCCCCCAGCTATCTGGTCCCATCTGCTCCACTGGCTTTCACACCCTTCTCTGCATGCTTCCAGCTTCTGTTTATTTTCTTTTTCTCTCGGAGATATTAAGAGCTCATCTCTGTCCTGGAAAATAATATTAATAGCAATAATATAGATAATGGTAACAATAGCAATAGTAATAACAACAATAATAACAACTGTAATAAAAGCCACAATAGTAATAACGATAATAGAAAACCCAGTGTGATGTCTCTCCCTGCAGTCAGTTTTTCTGTACCTGTTTCAGCCAGGCTTCCTCCTGTTTACTCCTTTACTGTTCAGGAGTAAAGCAAGGGCCCTACAGAATTCTCCTTTCTCTCACAAGTCTCTGGGTTTCTCACTTAAAGTTTTGCTTTCTTCAGCACCAAATATGAAACCTGTTTGGAGGTGTGTTTTTTCCCCAAGCCTCCCTTGGCATACACAGACCCTCATCTCCCAGCTGGTAGAAATAAAAGCTGATTCTGGCATGCACAGGCACACAGATGAGTTATGACTGATGGAGAGGCAATAAGTTCTTTCAGAGGTCCATCTTTTACGGGAATAAAATGCAAAGCAGCAAATAAATGATCCAGCCTATGGTGGTTACCCCCCTGCATTGCCTCCCCAGCCCAATTCTTGCAGCTGGGGTGGACCCTACACTCTCCCAAGGGAAAACCTGAGGTGCAAAGTGTCTGTGTTGCCCACAGTCCCTCTGGACACCAGTGAGGCAGGGAGCAGGTGTCAGCAGAGCCATCACCAGAAGACATGACCCCCAGTTTCCAGCCCTGTCCTGAGCTGGCTGGCAGCCCAGCTGAAGCACGCAGTGATGCAGGTGGTTGCAGTAATTTTGGAGTAACCCTCAGCATCTCCCTCTGCGTGCTGGGTACTCCCGTGCGTGAAATTAAAACTTCCTCCAAAACACTGTCATCAGAACAGTGGTTTTATTAACGGAGACAAAGGCTTAAAACACGTTATGAGTTTGCTAAAACACAGTGTATTTATGGAGGACGGACATCTTTCTGTACATCAATTCGTCGTAGAAACGTGAGCAATTTGGTCTAGATGATTAGGATATCCCCTAGTAGTTTGCAACGGATCCAGTCAGCTTTCTCCCCGTGGTGGCTCCCGTAAAGCAACCGATTCCCGCCGGCATCCCCCAGCCAGGATCTCGCCGGTCTCCAAACACCGCTACCCCCGGGGTGCGCCGAGCTGGGACCCCTCGGCTGGGTCAGGGCGCTCCGCACACACCCGCCCCCCGCCACCGCCCGCGGGATGCCCTGGAACCGACCCCTCCGCCGGCCGCCACGGGAAGAAGCCGGGCGCCTCGGGGCACGGCACGGCGCCAGCCGCGCTTCCGGACACGGCTCGGCTCTGCACCGCACGGGAACGACTTCGCAGCTCCTGGTACCGGCACCTCTGCTCGGCAAGGCACGGGCTGGGTGTTTTCTGGACGGACAGAGTCAGACGGTGAAGGAGGGGAAGGAAGAGAAGGGAGAGGGAAGGAGAGAAAGAAAACAGCTCCATGGATGTCGGATGTCGCGGACGGCGTTACACAGGCGACGCGGGGGCTTCTCGCTGCTTTTCCCGGGCGGAAGAGCCGTCCCGCGTCGGCACGTTAGGGCGAGCAGGCGTCGGTGCCTGCGCTCCCGGCGGCTCGTCCCGGGGCGCTCCGCTCACAGGCACTTGAGGAGAAAGGAATTGCACGACGTCCCCCGGGGGCAGTCGCACAGCTTCCCGATGCGGGCCCCCTTCCTCACGGCGCACTGCTCCCCGGCGTCACACTGCGGGCAGCGACAGGCGGTGAGAGTGGCCCGTCCCGCCAAGCCCCGTCCCATCCCGCCGCGGCACTCACCATGGGCACCTGCCCGAACTTCTTCTCGTAGTGCGGGACCCGCTTGCTCTTCAGCTTCTCCAGCACCTCCTGCAGCGCCTCGATCTGCCGAGAGATCCCACAGCCATGTCAGGCCGCGTCCGCCCGCCCGCCCGGAGCCCCCTGCCTCCTCCCCGGCCCCGGCCCCCTGCCCCACCAGCTCCTTCTCCCTGGAGGAGCCGCCGCCGCCGGCGGACCCCAGGTCGCGGCCGCGGCGCGGTGGTGTCGGCCCCTGCCCACGGGCACTCAGTAGCAGAGCGGCCGCCACTGCGCAGAGCGCCAGCGCCCGGCAGCTCTCCATGGTGCTACCGACTCGACGGCGGCAGCTGCGGCCGCATTTATAGCGCCGTGCCCGCCCGCCGTGCGTCAGCGCCCCCCGCCGCCGCGCCGCTCCCGGGATCAGCGCTGTTCGGCTCGGCTCGGCTCGGCTCGGCTCGCTCTCTCCCAAGGGCCCAAGTGTTCGTGCCCCAAAGCCTCTGTCCCGTCAGAAGCACTCCCCAAGGGGAAAACCGGCTGCTGCCCGACACGCGGTGGCTTGGGCCAGGTCGGTCCCATGTTGTGGGGGAAGAAGGACCCTAGCCTGTGGTGATCGGGAAGGACAAGAGAGCAGGAAGCTGGTGGACACTCAAAGGAGCGAGTGAAGGCTGGGCCATCATGGAGACCAGTATTGAAAACCAAATCGGGGACCTGAGATGAGGGAGTCAGTAACCTGTGGGCTAAGGAACAGCACAGTGCAATGGGAGGAAGACTCAGAGAGGGAGGATTAACCTGAAGACAGGGGTGAAGGAAAAGATGGTGAGCAACCAGCTGATGAGCGTGTGAGGTTTGAATGAGGACAGGTGGGACTGCCAACAGGGTGGAGAAGGCACAGGGCCACCAAGAGTAAGGTAAAAGGCAACATCAAAATCCTCAAGATGAAAGCAATTGCTGGTGCTTGGAGCATAACTGTGAAATGGTGCTTGATAATGCCACATGACTGAGCTGGTGCTCCATGAGCATTATCCATTGCATGTATGAAACGAGGCCACTTCCTTCTGGGATGAAGAAAAGCACAGTTGCCAAAAGGAGACCCAGCATCTCCATTCAGCTCTTCCTGCTAGTGTTTGGCTCTGCAAGCTTAGTGGCCTCATATTCATCCACATTGCAGCCAAAAAAGCTCCCTGCCCAAGTCTCATGGTCAAGATGAGGACAGGAGGAAGGCAGGAGCAGCTTCCCCTGCAGTGCCATACCAAGGAGAGCATGCATAGTAAGGGGCAATGCTTACCGCTCTCCAGGGTCATGCCTCCAGTATAGGGCTAGCGCAGGAGAGGGGGGAGCTGAGCAGCAGCTTTAGTTGGCATGAGACACTGGTTCCTCTATGCTATGGGGACAAGGAGGCAGTGAGCAGGGCCTGCCTGTGGGAGGGCTCTGCTCACAGCTCTGCAGTGGCACGGGGATGATCCTGACCTCCAGCCAGCGGCAGCAGGAGCTGGGCTGGAACTCCATGGGTGAAAGGAGCATATTCTGGAGAAAGAGGAATATGGAAAACCTTGTTAATGAAACTGTCCTAGCTGGCTGTAAGGGAGCTAGAAAAGGCAAATTGATGCAAGCCAAAAAACCCCAACCGCTCTTTTAAAGAAAATCAAACAAGCCCAGGGATGTATTTTGCCAAACAGAAAGGCAGTGTTTAAAGGGACAAGAGGAGTGTGGCTTAACGAGTGAATTTCAGCAGCACCATTTTGTTTGAGGCAATAAACAGACTCTGGTCTCCCCAGCTATCATGTTGCTTGTCTCTGGAGCTGCATGTTTGTCTCTTGCTGTTACCACCTGCCACATGCTCCTATTGATCACCACATCCAGCAAAGGTCTCCTCTGTAATTGCTGTTCAGAGTAGAGATCTTCTGCATGTTTGCATTAATTCTCCAGCCTTTTCTTGCCACAGGGAATGCTGAGATGTCAGACATCAGCAGATCCTACATCCCAGGCTGAAGGAAGAACGCAGCTGCAAGAAGTATTGGAAATGACAGGCTTGCCAAAGAAGGCTTCTTAGAGCAGAGAAATAACAGGCTAAGAACAATGCAACACTTCATACGGAGAGGCAGATATATGGCCTGCTCAACTTTGAAAGCAGCGTCTGTGGAGCCTGACTAAAAATTCAAGCCATATTTTATAGTATGAGGATTACTCATGTAGTGCTGAGACACTACAGAGATGCTCAGAAGACACCACCTTTTCCTTTCCAACTTCCACTTCCAGTACAAACCTGAATTCATTAGGTCCCCCAGTAAAATTACTGTTGAATGTGGAGGCAATTATAAAATTGTATATCCAAGAGTCATCGAGTCTGTCTGGCCACCGACCTGCACAGACCTGTGTGTTTCTGTGCCTGCTACTGTCTCTGCAAATATCACTGTCCCCTGCAGGGGCTCAGCCCTTCTTGTAGACTTTGTCTCCAGCACTAGGGCATAAAAAAAGCCGTAGGACATGGGATAGCTGAATTATTAAATACGAAGTGTCAGAAGTGCCCTTGTCAAGCGGCAGAACAGGGGCAAGGTATAAAAATGCACAATCACTGTTTACAGCTACAAAAAGGTGGGTACGTTTTGGCAGTATCAGTAGCCTGTCATAAGACAACTGGCTATGAAATTAGGGGAGTCTGTGGCACTGCAGGTCTCAGCTCCAGGTAATCCACACAAAATGCCATCAGACCTCAGAGACAGCCAGCTCTGTGGTAGATGTGCATTAGTTCAAGCTTCTCAAAGTAAACTTATTTTCTCTGTAATGAATATTACTGCAGATGATGCACAAACAGGACAAAGCCAATGTGCTTTAATAACTACATTATCAAACAGGTAGTTTTTGAAGTTGTACATGATACATGCTTTTTCATAATCACACCCTTCCATCCTGATTGATTAATTGAATGTAATTCTAAAAGTGGGGAAATAATAATGGAGGTGTCTATTGACACTGGTATCAGAACAATGGAGTATCCATTGAGCAGTTCTGGTGCATTTATGAGTTCTAGTTTCGGCTTGACGTAGACACAGAGTTGGATGGATTTTATGACTACTAGACCATAGAGATTAGTGTGAAGCATTTGTTCAAGTGCTCCACTGAATCAGAGCCATGAAAGTGGACATCTGGCTTTAAATGGATGCTTTAAGGCTTTGCTGAAAAGCAGTGGGATTTTAGAAGTGCTTTGTTGAATTGCCTTAATTTATCAACCTCAGTTTAAACAGAAAAAAAAAAAAAAAAGTTAATATATTGTACCACTGCTGGTTTTCTGAATCAAGACATTTCTTTGGCTGGAATCTGGAACAGGAAGGAAAATTTAAGATAAATCAGGGTTCTGCCACATTTGAAGCAATAATATAGTCCAGAGGCACACTTGAAAGATAACATCTGCTTCAGCAGAAGATACCAATTCATCTGGATCAGTAATGGATTGGAAAATGCCATCTAAATAAAACATGGGTTCTCACAGGAACACCAAATAACAAATGCTAGCACAAACACTGAGGCTGCAAACTCCCCATCAGAATAACCCCAAAATGGGGTTATCTCCCCTTGGGGTTAGTTCTGGAAAGACCAGACGAGAACAGAAAGGTCCCCTGAAAACCTGGAGCACTGAGTTCAAGGTCCTGGTCCACCATAGCTTGTGTGCTTGATACAGCAAAGCCATTTCCCTTGCTCCTCAACTGCCATCTGAGAAGTCAGTGTCATCCTAAGTATCATCCTTTCCAGTAATTAAAGAGACTAATGGTTGAGCTGCTCCAACGCTACACTGAATAGGTGATACATACCTGAGACAGGTAGGACAAGTCTCAAAATTGTCACCCGCAGCTCTTACGTTGCCTCTACCATCAGGAATCTTATGCTCTTGCAATGGCAGCTACCTTTTGTTCAGGTTTATTTTACATTTCTTTCATTAAACATAAAAAGGAGATCCTACTGGTAGAGCGATGGCAATGGGAAGTGAGAATGACTGCGTACTGGAGTCCACATCATATAAACCTAAATGGTAGCTGTCACTGCAAGGGGTATAGACAGCATAAACGTATCAACATCACCAAATGCAGTATAAGCACAGAGTCCAACTCTTCCCTCCTTGTGGGTCCACAAACCACAGGTTTTCCAGCAGATCCCTGGGTGGCAATAGTCCATTTTTGCCATCAGAGTGCTGCCAGACACAGTGTGCATTGAGTACAGCCAGTGCCTACATACAAAGCACAGCATGCTAACCTGCAAAAGCTTCTCCAAAATAGTCTGCTATGCAGTGGGGAGCAATAATCACTAGTGATTCCTTGAATGGTTAATCTGAAGGGAAGGAGGTCTTGTTCTGTAACTCCCCTAATGAGAACAGGCAGACAGGATGCTAACAGCCTGTGTAGATGAATTATATTTGTTTAACAAGTTTTCAAAGGTAAGTTTCAAGGCAGAACATGGTTATTTATTCAGAGACATGTTTTGACATGGTATGCACAGATATTTAGAGGACGCAATTTTGGTAACTGCAAATAATTGTCCTTTTAGACAGAATAAGTTATAGGGAGCTATCTTTCTCAGAAGATGAATCCTCTGAAATCCATCTACTTCCACTATCTGTATCCCAGGATTATCTGTTAACTGTCTCCAACTCAGAATGGTTTCATTATCAGTCTCATTGGAAGATTATATTCAAAGAAAAATACTCCAAAGAGATCAATTTTCTTAGCAGAAACAGGCAGTACTCCTTATGGCTTTGGGAGAAACTCTTGGGGGAAAGTGACCCCCCACAATTTACAGCAGAGAAACAACAGATGCCTGAACTGATTACTCAGCCATAGCAGGAGAAAATATGGAGCATTTCTTCTTATTGGAAGCTATTAATAACAATTTCAGGCTCTGAAAACTTTTGTCTCCCTGGCTACATTATATATATATAGATGGACAGAGCCTTGGGTGGTGTGGTTTAGTGTGAGGTGTCCCTGGTTATGGCAGGGGGTTGGAATTAGATGATCTTAAGGTCCTTTCCAACCCTAAATATTCTATGATCATGCAGTCATAAAACCGTATCACCCAAGGCTCTGTCCAACTTGGTCTTGAACATTGCCAGGGGTGGAGCACTCACAACCTCCTTGGCAACCTGTGCCAGTGCCTCACCACTCCTACAGTGAAAAATTTCTTCCTTATATCTAATCTGAACCTCCCCTGTTTAAGTTTGAACCCATTACCCCTTGTCCTGTCACTACAGTTCCTAATGAAGGGTCCCTCCCCAGCATCCCTATAGGCCCCCTTCAGACACCGGAAGGCTGCTATGAGGTCTCCAGGCAGTCTTCTCCAGGCTGAACAGCCCCAACTTTCTCAGCCTGTCTTCGTATGAGAGATGCTCCAGACCCCTGATCATCCTTGTGGCCATCCTCTGGACTTGTTCCAACAGTTCCATGTCCTTTACGTGTTGAGGACATGAGAACTGTACACAATACTCCAATATCTTAAGCTCCTTTCTAATCCAAGCCATTCTATCATTCTACAATTCTATGCTGGGCTGTGTGTATTCTGCACTGAAAATCCCCATTCCGAAGAATTATTTTGTTTTCACTTCTACATCTGACACAGCTGTGAGGACTAGTAGTTAGCTGACTTTCGTTCCCTCTCCTGGGTATAGGTGAACTCCTCCATCATGAAAATTCAGGAAGGCTACACTAGCATGTTATCCAAGATGATTATTCCTATTAGCAATCTTTCCTCTCCAAGCAGGCCAGCACAGGATAGGAAGTTGATCCATGTACATTCACTCTTCTTGAATTTGTTTCTCAGTCAGTATTTCACCAATGGCTATTGGCAGAATACCAATAGCCATTGTATCACAGGACAAAAGTAGATAAAACCATCTTCCAAGTCCAGCTAGAACAGTAGTTGCCTTTTTATTCTAGGCACGCTACATACCAAGCATGTAGTTTCTACAATGTGCAGTATTTCTAAAGAGAATGAATAAAATGCCAGGCACTGAATTCTTGAAAAACATTACACTGCAACAAACTGATGAACAGAAGATTAACCAAAGCACTTCATCATCCCAATATCACTGAAGTCAGTGGGAGCCAGCTACGTGCTCTGGGTGCAACACTGAACAATGTGGGAAGAATGCTTTGTCTTCATGAAGTTAAAATTGCCAGAAGGATCACACAGCAAGATGTTGGAACACCTTTGCAGCCAACCTGTCCTCCGAAGTGCTCCCTGCACTCTGCAGCTCCCACAGATACCAGTACTCTCCCCAGCTCTTCCAGAAAACACTACGCATCCGTCAGGTTCTGTTGTGGTTTTGATACCAGGGAACCATACAGAAGAGCAATGCTTTCTGGATGAAAGCCAGAGAAAGGCCAAAATGACAACTGCGTGAAATCTGTAATTTCATGCTGTGCTGAACAATCTGGCTGCTCTTCTAGCACTTTTTTTGCAAAAATTATTTATTAGCATGGTTTTAAATGAGATGCTTATTGTTGGATTGTAAAAATATTTTGCATTTATAGGAGAAATACAAAGAAGAATTAGAAGAAATAAAGCAGCTGATAAGCACCAAATGTGCAGCTTATTTTTGCAAATTTATTTATGTAAGAGATAGAATCAGTAGTTTCTTGTCAAACATTAAACATAATGGTACAAGCTGCAGTTTATTCATGCAATGCAGTGTTATACAAGCACTTTGACTGATCTCAAAATACTATCAAAATACTGAAGCACTGTGTGATGATTCCTTAGTGTAAATAAATAATTACAATATCCCTACTAAAACCAGCATTGTATAAATCTTTATTTTTTTAAATCACATTGACATTGTGGTTAGTTTGTCCTCCAGCCCAATTAAAATATACACAGGTAATTCTGATAAGCATACATTTAAGTTTACATCCTGAAAACCCCAAATTCTGTCTTCTTTGTAGGTGCATTTAATGCTGCACTAAGGCTAAGGCCCAAAACCAGTCTTGTGTCAGCTGGATCAATAATTCCATCATCCCATAATCTGGAAAAAAAAATAAATCAAGCAATCATTATCAAGGATATTGACTCACACAGCAGGTAGGCCTTCAAAGCACATGAAGCTGGAAATGGCTATACTAAAGAGAGTGGATTAAAGAGCTAAATTATACTTGAAGACATGCAGTTAATTCACCTTAACCATTAACGCAACAGACTGGTATGTGTCACTCTGGAATCTGTCTTGTAATGAAATTTTGGACAAAAGAAGAACATCATGTTCTCATGTACATATTTCAAATGAGATTATTCATACTTCCTTTGAGTATGAAATCACCACATTAGAGAAAAGAGACCCTCTTTGGTTTTTAATATTTACATGGACAATGACCTTTTATCAATTACCTATCTTCTAGTAAGAATGCTACTGTTTTAAAGACTGTATTACATCATTTTTTACAATACCCAGGTTAGTTCAGCTGCCAGATGAGAATGATATATGTTTATTCTTTCATCATTAAAAGACCAGAGTAAATTCCAAGTATTTCCAGTATTTGTGGTATTTATTTTTTCTGAAGGCCATTTCTAAACAACTACTCTTCTTAAATCAGTCCTGAAATCAATTAAATTATGAACAGGCAATTACCAAACTCCCAAGTGCCCAGAATCAAACACACTTACATACAGTCTCTTTGATATTACCTAAAAATTTAAGTACTTGTGGCATCAGTTCTCTGTGACAGCTGTACCCTACCCAAAATAAAATCCATGTCAAAACTCCCAGCAGGCCACAAAACTGTAAATATTGTGTAACTGCTACCTCCTCAGCACAATACTTAAACAAGATACCACGCTGCTCATTGCAACCCAGCCTCGCTGAAATAAGCATGCACTGTAATCAGGGTCTGTGAAACATACACACAGTATCTCCGGTTAAGACAGTGATGCTCCTCCTCCATCCCATCTGCATTCTTTTTTGAACTTACTTCAGTGTTGGCTAATGTTTAATTGTTTGTCTATGGAAAATTTAAAAATACAAGAAAGGGTCATGAATAGGGAGCTAAGGCTGACTCCACCAAGAGAAAGCACAGCCATTCCTTCCTAATTGAAGTTTCCAGCTGCAAATTCCAGCTGCAAATTGACTATTGTTGAAGATTAACTGAAAACAAAAATCTGTGTGACAAGAAATCACATATTTTGCACTCTCCTCTCAATACTAAGTGTGCCAACCTCTTCCCTAAGCAAAAAGGACTGCAAATTGTACATAAACACATGCTGATAAGTTGAAGGCAGCAGCAGACACTTTCCATTCTTGCTTGCTTTGCCATTTCCTGTGAAAGATAATATTCACTAAATCAGATAAAAATATTAAGAGACTGACATGCTTTTATTTTACAACAAATACATGTATCTATCCTAGGATGCACAAAGTGGAATTGCAGTAAAAGACACCTGTAACAAAATGAGGCATGACTCAGCCTAGGAGCCTGTTCTCCAACTAGCAGAGAGATTAAAGCTTACCTAACTGCTCAAAATTATGCTTTATGATGGAAGAAATTTTATACCACAGTAGCTGTGACAATAACTGACCTGGGAGGTCCCAACCAGTGTAGAAAGAAAGAAGTCTTGTAAAAAACACCCAAACAACTTCTTTCAAGGGAAAAAAATGCTATAAACCCAAATTACAAACATAAGGAAACTAGCTCTATCTAATTTGTCCTTATTTTAGGATTCTCAGTTATCTTCTTTCTAGTGGGCTAATAAGCTGTGCACTGGAACATTCTAACAGCCACACTTGAGTCTGCATAGAAGTGGTACTATCAGCAGATTTTATTGCAGAAGATACACAAGAATTGTCTGCATCATATTCTGCGTAAGTGCATTGCATAAGCTCTTGTAGTCTGGTTTCTGTCAATAATTCCTTTCCTAATATTAGGTAGCTTTAAATTATAAGTAGTAACTCCTTAAAATAGTTTGGTATATTTCAACAGTATTCCATTCGAAAGAGACTCAGAGTAAGTGCTTCTTACCATACAGCAAAACCACTTAGAAGCTCTTCTTCAAAATAACAAAAAGACCACATATAAATCGATTTTACTATGACCTACTTAAGAGCTATTTAAATTCTCTTGATTTTCCCCAAGATAGTGGTTATACCTATTCATATATTTTAGCATCATAGACTGGCTGAGACAGAGTATTTCTACAATACTTCCAACATCATCAAGTATGCTTTACCAGAGTTTAATACATATTCCTTTTTTTCGCCCCCCTCTTCTCGTATGTTAATCTTGGTTTACTTTTGAGGAATGTCCTCAACATAAAAAGGACATGGAACTGTTGGAACAAGTCCAGAGGAGGGCAACAAGGATGATCAGGGGGCTGGAGCACCTCCTGTATGAATACAGGCTGAGAAAGTTGGGGCTGTTCAGCCTGGAGAAGGACTCTTCATCAGGGACTGCAGCAATAGGAGAAGGGGGAATGGGTTCAAACTTAAACAGGGGAAGTTCAGAGGCACTGGAATGGGTTGCCCAAAGAAGTGGTAAATCCTGCATCCCTGGCAGTGCTCAAGGCCAAGTTGGATGGAGTCTTGGGTGGCATGGTCCAGTGTGAGGTGTCCCTGACCACGGCAGGGGGTTGGAATTAGGTGATCTTAAGGTTCTTTCCAACCCAAACCAGACTGTGATTCTATGATTCTATGAATATTGTCAGATTAATCTGCTGAAGGGATGGAGAAGATACCTGTTAATAGTGAAAAGTAGAATGGTAAGGTCAAAGCAACCACAATCCCTTTGTTTTCTTAGGACCATGAAAAAAAACAACTGTAAGAACAATTTCAATTTCAGTACTTTCTATTTTTAAGCAAATTGGGGGTTTTGACTATTACAAGTTTGCTTGCTCTGCATATCAATTTTTTTATTGAATACTTGCAATTAACTTTTTTATTTATGAAACACACTGAAACTCAATGAAGGAACTGACACTGTGTTAATAAGTCTGCTAAGGGCCTGGGGAGGGCAGGGACGAACTGAATAAAAAAGCATCACCAACTTAATGCAGTACCTTCCAAGCTGCAGCTTCATAGTGACTACAACTGTAATAAACACTTCCAAACATGAAGCACGTTTTAATGGCAGAGTTGGTTTTGTAACAACACAATTAAGTTATATTGACAACCACAAAGATTTTATGTTGCACAGAAGTCAAGCTGTTTCATATGGTCACCCCTGGCTTCTGTTTCTCTTTGTTTAAAGGAAACTACATTTTCTACTGGGATGTAACATTAATAATTAAACTATCTATTAAAACCCCACTGCTAGAAAATGAGTCACAACTACACTCATAAAATATGTGCAACTCAGACACTGTGCGTAAAAGAAATAAAGTTCCCAAAAGTGAAATGCTCATGTAACTTGTTAAGATGCAAACTTAACATTTCACTGAAATCCTTTTAGAAACTTGCAAGCAGATTGATGTAACTCATTAAAAAGGGTACTGCCTAATGACTCCTGTTAATTAAAACTGCTCACTGTGAAAGGTTCTAATCAAATAATTGATCAAAGTTTGATTAGAAAACACAACTGCAGGGAACACGATTGACATCCTGTACATATAATAAGTTATAATTTACAAGCAAAATTTTAGAAGCACAGTAAATATGGAAATTTGCTTATACTTTAAACATCGCTAGGGCATTTTCCTTCCTTCTCATTACTATTGCTAAAATTTTAATGCAAAGCCTAATGAAGTCAACTGGAAGAGTCACATCATCATTCTCCACAAACATGGAAGGTGAGGCAGGTTAGTCCCATATTTTAGGAGTGAGGACAGCTCGAGGGAGCCTCCAAACCAACTGTATCTGAGCAGCAATACAGACAGCAGTCTTTCTGCCCATCTAGCATTCATTCCTCTCATCACTGCAAAGCTGTTTGTTAGAGTGCTCTTGTTGGAGGGATCCAAATAGCTCGGACAAAACTAAGGCTATCCAGATTCAATTTCAATACAGCACCCTGGCATTTGGTCAACAGGCAACTGCTCCTTTTACCATGCTTGGAGTCAGACAGGAAGCATCTTTTAGAGGAAAGGGAACAGGTTACTTTGTCTCCCTGACCTATTGCAAATACTTGCCAATAAACAGCTGCTGATGTTGGCTGATAAATGGTTTGGCTTCAAGGTGCCAGGTGGCTAAATCCCTCCTTCATGTACATTCTTGCTGCAAAGGTGAATCATACTTCATTTCATTTCACTGTCTCTGCTTGGGCAGCCTATTCCACAGTAACTAAAACTTTTGAGCTATCAGTCTGAACTTTTGCTTAGGAATTAACAATAAATGAAGTAACAGGCCACATATGTCATAATACTGTCAGGAAAGCACAAAATCAGAGCAGAAAATGTGAGAATATCTAATCATATACCTAATTATCTATAGTAGACAGCAGAGCACAATTAAGAGCTCCTAGACAATGCAGACTGTACCTACATGTACTGAAGAGAAAGAGAAAACAGCCTGGAGTGCCTTGACCTGCACTAGCCTACTCACAAGCACTCTTCAGTGAAAAGGGGCATTTCACTTTCCCTGCTTTTAGCCAGATGAACTTCAGCAGGATTTCAGCTCTGACATTTGACTTCATGTCTCAGTTGGGCTTATTAGCTTGAATACAGCATCACATGACCCAACCATGTGCAACCCAGACCCACACTAGTTCTCAGCTAGCTCACATCTGTGCATGTTAAGTTTTCTCTCCAAGCTACAGGCACAGTAAGAAGTACATAATCACCCTGCTTTTTTAAGTGAAGGACAAGATGTCTATTATTAACTAGCATTTCCTAACCCATAGTCTAAGCAACCTTAGGCTATTTCCTGAGATGCCTTCTAGATTTGCAACGTAACTTCACAAAATGGCAGATATTCTGGAAACATGAACTGGTAGAAATTGCTCAGTAGAAAGTTTCTGTCTAAAAATCACTGAACATTATTAAAAACTTAGACTCTGACTTTTTTATTTTATTTCAAACTTAATCTTACATGTAAAACTATTTTTCTGCAGATTAGTAATTTACTGTGGCAAATACTGACAATGGTCTGTTGATTTCAGGGAGAGGGCAAGTTTTTTGTATCACTGATATATACTGAATAAATAGTATGATAAATATATCCAATTATTTTAATTCACAATTACAAAAAGACTATGATTGTGTTTCCAGTGAACATATTGAAAAAAGCAAATGTAAAAAAAGAAATAAATCAAACCATTCAGATTATCTATCTTCTCCTCCATGCTAGGGATTAATTTTAAAAACGGAAAGTTTGACTTATTTTTCAAATGTTATTGTATCAGTGGAAAATTCTCCTCCTTAAAATCCAGTTACAGAAGATGACAATATATGTTTTCATTTTTCCTTCTTGCGTCACGGCACAAGGCTTTGTGACACAGGTACTAGGCTTAATCTTTAAGGGCTAGTAAGAGAGCACAGAAATTTTTAACAGCTGAAACCATCTTTCAATTTGGGGAAACTCCTATGAAATTTAAATCCATTAAAAAGATATAAAATCTAAAAGATATTAAAAAAAAATTCTAAACCAGTATTCCACCAAAAACTCTTTGTCAATAACAATTCAGGATTTCACAAAAGTATCCTCACTCATTACATGTAAAAACCCCAATACACAGTGACTTCGTAGCAGTGAGGGTTGTACACATGCATAAAGCCTCAAGAAGTTGAGAATATCTACGACTCTGCAACACTACCATACAGGCAGAAGCAGAGACCAAACACTGATGAGGCTAAAACCTCCCCTAAATCCATAACCCACATGCTATACAACAGCACCACTGAAACGTGCCTAGATGAAACCATAAACCCTGTGCTACATATCCTACTAAGACAGGGCACAATGGCAAGAGCTTCCATTTGGTAAACACACTAATCTGATGAAACATTAAAATGAGTATCGATCCCCCAGGTACAATGATTTCAGTTACTTACACTATTCCAACAGAAACCAGCGTAAAAGCTACCATTAATTTTATTCCATTTCATAAAGGAGCTCACTGATGCTATGCTGCTGCTGTATCAAGTTTGTCATACACAGGATTAAGCAGGTAGGTTACCAGGTTACACAAAAAGATCCCCTAACTCCTTCTCTTGTTGGCATCTTTACGGCACTGTCAACATACATTGCACCCACCTGTTCACATAATTTCTGCCTATGATGCCCACATCAAAATTCATCAAATCCCAACCACTCTGTACTTAGGTTGTTTCCAGACTTACCTGCCAGCATGTAAGAAAACCATGAGTATCTCTAATTCAGCTATACAAAACCAGACAGGCTCCCAGTTATATAAGAGTAACATTCTTTCTGCAAAATGAGAATCCACAGAGGCACAGCAAAGCTCCATTATTACACGCTAACCTCTACCATCAGCAGCAGCTCAGGGCCCGTGCAGAACTGGCTTTTGGATTCCACAAGCAGAAAAATGTGCTGGAAGACTAGTACAGACAGGATGAAACTGATGTAGAGTAACAATAAGAGGCCAAGAATGCCTCCAAAGTCAGCTGCCAGAAGATGCCAGGATGCCACATTGCTTCTTGTGCCTCACTAGTTTCCAGGCATTTACTAATATTCCATTAACTTGAGCACAAAATGCCGCAAACAACTTCCCAACAAACATAAATATGCCGCACATATTCACCCAATAACCTGAATTGTCCAATACAGTCACCTATGAAGATAACAACCTGAGATTTGCAAATGGTTTCAGGTCTTTCTGGAGTTTCTGCTTTACCACTGGTCTCTTCAACTTGCAGAATCCCACTGAATTAATTCCTCCTAACATACATGCAGCCACTCATTACACTTTTCAATGGGCTTTTGAATGGTGACCAGATACTACTTCAGGAAGAATGATAAAACTTAACCGAGAATAAAATACTTAGAATATAAACTCCATGCTACCATATCATTACTTACAGAACCAGCAGAACAATTCCTACAAGTGCATGCTTTCTTCTGAAACAGTACAGGAGAGAGACTACAAAGTCTCTAAGACAGATAAAACATTGATTTGAAGCTTGTTGTGTTGTACTCCTGTATATCAAACACAATCTTTGTTTCAGATTGCTCTCTTCTGTTCTTCAGCACCAAGATTTAGATGCTATTGTTATGTCATGTGATTACAATTAAGATTTGGAAAACTCATTTATATGTTACCTTGCACTGGAATAATAAGGGTTTCCTTCCTCCTCAAACCTCTTGATGATTGGATCCTTCAAAGCTGCTTCTTCTGCCTCAGATAACTGAAAAACCAGGCATATAAACAAACAGATATTCTTTAATATTTTCTCCCACGGTGACAGGAAAATTTTGTATGCAGCACCCCCTTTTTACATGATGTTATCAATTTCATGTATTTGACAATGAAATTAAAACACAACTTTTCAAAACCTGTGGGTAGGAAAAGCAGTTGTAAAAATATACTTAACTGAGTATAAGAATAATTGTGTATTAGCATCTGAAAACCTTCTGAAAAAAATGCTGTACTCAACAAACCCTATTCTGAGTTGCCTTTGGCAAGACCTTTTAACAAAACAAGTCTATGCTTTTCTAACACTGCGTTTCTCTAAGATCTACAGTGGTCACCACTGTAATGCAGAAAATTTTCAAGTTTCCAAAACACTTTACTGACATTAACTTTGATTATTTTTCTCAAACTTCTTTCTGGCTTTCATTCTGTCCATCTTAGGAACTTGGGAAATCAAGACAGAGAGAACTGAAGATGAATATATTCTATCCATGGAAAGCTCAAGTAACATGCAGAAAACAGAACTGTTGAGATAACGCTTCATTATTAACAATATGTAAAATACAAGCAAGTTTAAGACATCACAATAAAATCACCTATGAGATGAAGGCAACAGGATGAACACAAACTATGTAATTTAAAAAACAGTAAATTAAAAAAGCAGGAAAGAGTGTACAGAGGAACTAGCAAATATTATTAAACAAAATAAAGTAATTTTCAATTAAAATGCTGAAATGATTCAAAACCTCCTAGAAACCTCCACAGACTTCTGTCATAAGTATTATAATTGTCAGTCACTGAATATTATGAAGTTGTGCTTTCTGTAAAACTGCCTAATTCAGACATAAATGGAAAGACACTTTTTTCTCACATATTCCTCTGCCTTCTCCTAAACCAGGGAGGATCCCTGGCTGCTCATAAGATCTAACAGTTTGGTGCACAAAGTACGAAAGTGGATGATATGAGAAATACTCCTCTTTTTAAGCAGACAAGAAATGTAATGAATGATCTTCACATTTGTAAGGTGTAAAAGGTAACATTTCACAAATCTTTCAAGTTTGTCAATGCACTAGGTGGCATCCAGAGAATGATATTTCATTGGAGCCTCACTTTGTCACATACTTTCCTAGCTCAGGAATTGATTAACTCCAGTGAAAGGGTAAACAATAATGACATTACTGTAAATGAAAGAAGAAAGATGTACCTGTTTTCCCTCTCTTGCTTTTTGGTCCTTAGCTATTGTAGCTAGAACAGTTGCAGCTTGTTCCCCTCCCATCACTGATATGCGAGCATTTGGCCACATATATAGAAATCTTGGACTAAAAAAATACATATTAAATACCAAAATAAGACATTGTCTTATTTCATAGTAAAGAAATACTTCTCACTAAGCCAAGAATTCATTTTTACACATGACAATCTTACACATATTGTTTTTAAAGACTGCAAAGTAACATACTTCAATCCTTGCATCATTAGGTTTGAAAATATGAAAGTTTCATTTATTTCCTATATCCAGGCACCTTAAAAAATATTTCTTTTTTGAGACTCTTCATTTAACACTACCATCACCCCACCACCATTCCAGAATTTTTCTCTTTAAAAGTATCACCTTGAAAAATGAAAAGAACATTTGCATGAGTCTTGTCCAAAGGGTAAAAAAAAAGAATAAATCCTTATAGATTCTGCAAACATTACTCATAAAAACAGACCTATGAAAGTGAGTAAGGATTTTTTACACAGGTGGTACTCTTCACATGAATGCAGAACAAAGGACCAGCCCAAACTAGCTAGTGACTCTTCAGGATTATACAATTTTTCCTCCAAGAGGAAATGGGTAAAAAGCATGTCAACGCATTCATGTGTTAGATCTCCTGCACCACCTAATTCAAGGTTAATCATGAGCCTATAAATCTCTACAGGTTAGTCAGGTTGTTTTTTTGCTTATGACCATATTCAATGAAAATTCTTTTGCTTTCCAAATAGCATGACTTCTGCAAGTACCAGAACAGTACTTCCAGGATATGTTCTCTCAACTTAGTCATATCTCTTGTCATAACTGGAAGTAACACTCACCTATATGCTCTTCCACACATCCCATAGTTTCCAGCTCCATAAGAACCACCAATAATTACAGTTATTTTGGGTACATTAGCACAAGCTACAGCAGTTACCATCTTGGCACCATCTTTTGCTATCCCTTCAGCTTCATATTCTCTGCCAACCATGAAACCTAAAGAATTACAATATGAAAGAAAGGCTCAGTAACTTTATATTAGTGTAATATGCTATATGTCATATTATGTACTTTATAGCACATGCAGAAAAAAGGAAGAAAAAGCAGTAATGCAAGGCCTTCACCACATGCTGACAGGCTGATTTCAGAACAGGCTGGAGGTGTAGATGCAACAAAGCACACAAGATGCTGTATAAAAGTTACAGTCTCAACAGTTAACAACAAAACACAGTGAAACTTCAAAATACTGAGCTTACTCACAAAATACTGAGCTTACTCACAAAATACTGAGCTTACTCACCTGTAATATTCTGCAAAAACACAATGGGAATATTTCTCTGGCAACACAACTGGATAAAATGTGTACCCTGTGGAGAGAAAAGAAAGGGAAGAAAAAAGAAGGCAAAAAACAAAAACCCAAAACAAAACAAACAAAAAAAGAGTAAGCCATTAAAGTTGAACAAGTGAAGCTATTTCTACCAGCAATCTGAAGACTGTGGCAGGTCTCCTTCCACTGAAGTCCACAAGCATATTTACATCATGAAGTACTGCATCATACAAAGTCAACTGCAAAACATATGTTCACTCTAGAAGAACATGCCAAAAATGTGCAAGTTCAAGGGTGTAGCAGAAATTATATCCTTAAAAAGCATTACTGCTGATACTGAGAGGCTGAAGTGTTCTGACTCAGCCAGTATGTAGTTAAAACCACAGGCAGCTTCACAGTGCGGCATTTGATACTGAGTTTTGAAGGACTGAGTTGTAGAAATTCAGACAACCAGTGAGAAAAAAATATCTTCCCGTTTCCTGCATAAAAGAAAAGTATTTCCTGAAACAGGTAAAGGCCCACATAAGCCATTTGCTTGTGGACAGACCAATTGCTCTAACACTCTTTCCCTTTTTCTCAGGGCAAATGCCTTCTCCCCATTTTCTAGGAAAAGACCATTTTCCTAGAAAAGATACAAATAACAGATTTCAAGTTTCTGTTTCACAGAATCATATAACCAACTCGGTTGCAAAAGCCCTTTAATATCATCAAGTCCAACTTTTACCCCAGGAACTAGAAAAAAAAAACCCTGGAAAAAATGCTATTTCAACCAGAAATAATCTAAATCAACAAAGTTCCTGACGTTATTAACTCACTCTGGTAAAAAAGAAAATAAATATGTGTATAAAAGTATGTAAGCAATGTAGCAAAGCAACTGAAAAAAACCTCTTCAAAATCCAAACCCAGCAAAATCTATGAAAACAAAAAAGAAAAATCATACAGCATAACCCTTAGGGAGCTTTTTCAGAGAAGTATTTTAAAAGTATAGTGATGATCATGGGGAAAAAGATGTATCCCAATGTATTACAAAGATGCCAGATGAAAAGAAAGGGATATTGTTAGATTATCATGCTTACAGAAGCAACATCATGGACAAAGGTCTCATGAGAAGTGAACCAAATGAAACACTGCCATCTCCTTTTGCAGCACTGATATGGCAGCAAAAGTCAGGAGAAGAATGTTCCTTATTTATTCTCACTAGTAGGAAAAAAGTTGCAGCACTAAGTGATCACAAAAATACTGACAGTTTTAGAAATAAAAAGAGCTATTTTCAACTTGGAAACATATGCGTTAAAGCAAATGCTAGCCTAAAACAGTGTCACTTGCTGGCAGTGCTCCAAGTTGACAGTATTCCTTCAGAATGTAAAACTCAATTTTATGTATTATTTTATTACATCAATAAATCAAGTAAAATTACTTTCTTTCTCCAAATATCTCTCATGGCTTCCTTTTTCCTATAGACTTTCAATACCAATTTCCTTGTCCTTAGTCTGAGGAGCTTGCTAGAACAAAACTACCACATATAAATGCTATGACAAAAATTCAACTACCAGTCATGTCTTGAAAAAATTTAGTAAGACTACACGTTTTCACTCAGTCTAAGCCAGGAGCTGCTGCTTCAAAGTATAAAAATTCAACCTCTGGTAACAAATGAACTGAGCACTCTTATCCAAGTTTGAAATTCTTCAGTAATAAATTACAGTATTTCACAGTTTACAGGTTAGGAATTTTAACCAGTAGGGTAATCTATACAATCACCATGGACTTTTCTTGTAATGGCTATAAATTTCAGGATTGCTATTTCATATGTGGTGTTATCACACAAATTCAAATTCTGTTTTTTCTAACTATATTTTCCTATTGATCTGTCTTTGACCTTTCCTATTGACTTCGTACCAGAAAAATTTACAGAACACTGTTTCTACAATATGGTCAAATATTTTTACAGCCTATTAAGCTATTTCATGTTTACAGGAAAAATGTGGAGCCAGTCTCCTTTCATATTTCAAAAGTTTCATGTTTCAACATCAAGTTGAAACAAGAAACAACACACCAAGCTGTGTGGTTCGGTGGATATGCTGGAGGGAAGGAATGCCATCCAGAGGGACCTTGACACGCTTGTGAGGTAGGCTGATGCCAACCTCATGAAGTTCAACCAAGTGCAAGGTCCTACACCTGGGTCGGAGCAATGCCAGGCACAGCTACAGGTTGGGCAAAGAGGAGATTCAGAGCAGCCCTGCAGAGAAGGACTTGGGGGTGGTGGTCAACGAGAAAATGAATGTTAGCCAGCTTCAGTGTGCACTTGCAGCCCAGAAAGCCAACCGTATCCTGGGCTGCATCGAAAGGAGCGTGACCAGCAGGTTAAAGGAGGTGATTGTGACCCTCTACTCTGCTCTTGTGAGACCTCACTTGGAGTACTGTGTGCCGTTCTGGTGTCCTCAACATAAAAAGGACATGGAGCTGTTGGAACAAGTCCAGAGGAAGGCCAAGAGGATGATCAGGTGGCTGCAGAATCTCCCATATGAAAACAGGCTGGGAAAGTTGGGGTTATTCAGCCTGGAGAAGAGAAGGCTGTGTGGAGACCTCATAGCAACCTTCCAGTATCTGAAAGGGGCCTGTAACGATGCTGGGGAGGGACTATTCCTTAGGGACTGTAGTGATACGACAAGGGGTTAAGGGTTAAAACTTAAACAGAGGAAGCTTAGATTGGATATAAGGAAGAAGTTCTTCACTGTAAGGAGGGTGAGGCACTGGAATGGGTTACCCAAGGAAGCTGTGAATACTTCATCCCTGGCAGTGCTCAAGGCCAGGTTGGACAGAGGCCTTAGTGATATGGTTTAGTGTGAAGTGTCCCTGCTGACAGCAAGCGGGTTGGAACTAGATGACCTTAAGGTCCTTTCCAGCCCTAATTATTTTATTATTCTAAGTCGTACACCATAAGTTTTGTTTTTCAGTGGCAAAGAGGCTAACAATCTACTTATTTACCTTTTTGGCTGATTCTGAGAAAAGAACTCCGTTGTTTCCAATAATTCCTACTGGATAGCCAAATATTCTTGCAAATCCTGAAGGAGAAAGATAAATTTACAAGTTTTCAAATATATTTATTTTATCATAGTGTATAAAGGTAAGTCCTTCTCTTGATAACAGAAAATACAATTCTTATGAAGAAAAGAAAAATGTTATTAAAAATACCAATGGGTGAGGCAAACAGAATGAATCCAAATGCAAAACCAGTGGGAACATATACAGAATAATTATAATATATGTCTAAATACCTGTAATTAAAGTATCCCCATACAAGGCTTTGAATTCATCAAATTTACTTCCATCTACAATTCTAGCAATGACCTTAAGAAAAAGTAGAAAAATAAAATTAAATTCAAAATCCTTCATAGTTTTTAATTTGTTAAATGGAAAGACGATGCTAGCATATAACTTAAAATAAATGCTTTCCATTTAGAGAACATAAACCAGCCAACCATATAAACAGTCTTGGATGACAGGCAAAGCCCATTTACTTTTTAAAGTGTGATTTATCTACATGATCATAAAAAATGGAATTTCAAAATTAAGAATATTCTAAAAGAACAATTTAAATTATACAGAAACAAAGTTTCCATATTAGTTAAATTTTAAAGGAAATTGCTACCTCTGCTTATAATGAACATTCATCAATAGACTGACATCTATAAAGAGAAAAAAAATACACAGCCATAAGCCACTTTCTTAGAGAAAAGTTTATTTTCAGCTTTTCTTAAATTTGTGACATACAAAAATAATGATGGCCTGTTCTGAGGTTCCTCTGAGAGGCAAAGCAGCCATTTCATATAAATACAGATCCATTGATAGCAAGCTATTACAACTTTTGAGAGTTTCGTGTTAGACTCAATAAAAGTGTTTACTTTTCTTTACCTTCATGCAAAACAAATCCTAGCAATTTCAGACAAATTATTTTAAGAAAGGTACATACTAAGACATTTCCTAAAACAATTACATGGTTGGTAGTGAAAAAGGCTATGAATGTGGGATTTATGCAAAACATGAGAAAATATATGGTCTCAGATGATTGTACTCAGGCAAGTAATTACACTACACCTGCAGTAGTGTCCAGCAGTCTCCATATGTGGTTAGGGGTGCACCAAATTGTTTGTCTTCCTTATGCTCCATACATCTTTAAATATTTGGTCTTTACTTTCACAGGATTAACAGAAAAAGAAAGCTATTGTATCACTCAGTAGGTCTGTAGAACGTACTGAGAAGGCAAAGTTCCCTATTTTCTGGCAGCTTTTTCAGAATGTTAACAATCTTTCATCCTTGCTCATCCTTCTTAAAAGTATAACCAAGAAAAGCATTATATTTTCAACATGTCATTGCCACTGCAATGGATCTGCTGGGGAGAAATAAAACAAAACAAAACAAAACCTAACAAGAACCAAAGACACAAAAAACAAAACCAACCAACCAACCACATACCCCCAATCAGATTTCTGTAACTGATGAACAAAGAGTGATTTCCTGCAAGAAAAATGAGCGCATGCATGTATGGGTATGTGCATTTATATTCATACCTCTTTGACATCAAAGTTTCTTTTTAGCTGGTCGCCAACTATTCCATATATTTCATCAGCAGGAAATAAAGGCTCTTCCGATGGTTCTATAGTCACCTGTAGCAATTAAACAAAACAAATTACACAACAAAGGAATTGTTATTCCACATTATGGCTTAAAAGAACCCAAAAAAGAATTACTTTGCCAACAGCTTTGAGCAGTCTTCTCTTCACCAACCACATCAAAATGCCTGTACTGGCTTGTCCTCATTTTGCAAAAAAGATCAAGTTTCTTAAACTAAAGCTTGATAACATGTTCTCACTTACTGTGACCTTTGTTTCTGCTCCTGTGTATACCTCCGTATGTGCTCCACTTCTTCCATGTTATCAAAAAATTAAGCATGTCCTCCATTTGCTTACTTTCTCCCTGTACCCTTATTAGGTACCCTAAAAAACTGGTAAAGATTTTTGCCATGAACTGAATACAATATCTTGCCTTCCTTCAGGTGCTGAGGTTTAATCTTCAACTCATCCTTTCATATCTCCTGACAAATTAAGTTAAGGCAATTTCTCCCCCATATGCTATTCATCCCATTTTCTACAAGGAGTTTTTAAATCAGTGAAATATAATGACATGATTTAGGTTTATCCCCTCAGTTTTATACCTTTAATAGCCATAGAACATGTTTTTCAAAAAGATGCTTCAGCAGGTATTCAGTCCATAGGAATGACCATGTGGGCTTAAAATTAAATTATGCATTTTGCAAGCCTGCATTAATTTTAAAGCACAAACCTGTGATTCTTAAGCACTGTTCTAGTCACTTCACTCTTGCATGTAATCCCAGTGATTTTACTGGGAATAATGCAGAACCAAAATACTAGACAAATCTTTAAGGACAAGAACCACACATCCCATTTTTAAAGTGTCTATAGTCAGAGACAAAAAGTGTGCTGACTAAACCAGGCAAAAAAAAAGCATTCCTAATTTAAACAAAGCAGTGTTTCAGACCCTATGCACTTACGTCTACTTTCTTTTGGAGATTTAAATTTCTGACAGCTTTCCTTGCTAGATGAAGTGCATGACTGTCATCCAAAGCATAGTGATCTGTTACACCAGATTTTCTGTATGTAAATAACAACAGCAATAGGAAGACTTATAAAAAAATAATTATCTGACAATGAAAATCTGAGGTTTAAAAACTTTAAAGACTTACAAAGTTTTATATTTATCTTTTAAATACAGATTCTACAATACAGCTTTCCATGTTTAGATATGAAATTACTTTCAAAATAAAACCCATGCCTGAAATTTTCTTTGGAACAGTACATTCAAGCTATCAGGCAAGACGTAAAATAGCAACTTTAAGTAGTAAAAAAATCTAAGTGACAATATAAAAGATGACAAACACAGTACACATAGAATTAAAATTAATTTTAAATTATAAAGAAAACATGTTAACAAAAATGTATAAACTTTCCTGAAAAAAAATTCTTTGTTCACTTTAGTGAAGTAGAAATTAAGCATTTTTTGTACAGTAATACCTAACTTCATTTACTATTCTTTTAATTTTAGAACTAGAAATTGCACAGAATTCTTCATTTTGGTAAATATTCTTTTACAAAAAATACAGACTATTTTGATCTTGTTTGTAGTAAAGTTCTAATTGACAGTAAGAAAGATACAATCTGCAAAATGCATTAATCTTTCTCCATGTGTATTATCCTTCTAACACTCAGTATTAAACAGTATAGAAAAGTTTACTATATTATGCATGATTCTGCAGCATATTAGACATGTAGGTATTTTAAAGTAGTAAATGAAGGCAACAAGTTCTTAACTAGAGTAACATGAGGTAACTGTGCTACTCTTATAATAAAATAATTCATCAGCACCAGATAAGGACACAGGAAATCTTAATTTTCAGCTCTAAATACAGTTTTTAGAAGATTAAAATAAAATAAAACAAAACAAACCCCAACCCTACTAAGGTCTGAAGGATGGGAGAAATTAACTCTAGGAAAATATTTCTTTAGACCTGCAGTGAAGATCTGCCCCTCCAAGATCCTCTGCTGATACTTCTTCACCTGTTGCTGCTTTAACCTACCACAAGAAAAGGAAAATGAGCTTTAGAGTCTACAACTGTCTTGAATTAATATTTATACTGGCTTAGTTAAAGCAATAAAAAAGATCTTTGAACTTTCATTTTCACATAATCTTTTTTAGCACTGAACAAACAACTTCAAAAGTGATCCTTTCCTGCGTTGTTTCAAACAAGCAATACCTCAGTGAAACTCAGTACTCTTTGCTTTTTCTATACAAACTCTTCTCCTGTGAATTTTAACTTACTTATGTAAATTTTAACAATAAACTAGTCATTAGCAGCTTTTATTTTCTCAATCTTCCATTAAACACACAACAACGTAGTACAAGCAATTTCCTTTAAAAAGCATATTAATGGCATAAAACTGTTCGGATCAAGTACGATGATTCCATAAAAATACCTGGAATGCACAATCTAAATCCTACATGTGTCAAATCTTAGACCTGACAGGATAATTTAAGGGTGAGTGAACTCCTTCCTAAAACAAAGCAGTATCATTTACTGCATGTTTTAAAAAAATACAGTTCTTGATGCATTTCTACTCAACCATAAATGCTTGAAAAGGATTCCTTGTAAGCTGGTGAAACCATTATTCATTTCACAGAGTACGGAGGTAGTGTAAGAGACAAGAGAGGAGAAAACTATAATAATTTCTAAAACATATTTCAGTTTCCAAGTTTTCAGCCTAAAACTGAAGTACACTAAAGTTATAAATACATACACACACACACTTCCAAACTGTCAAGTTTGTACAGTGAAGTATAGATACTTCTTCTTGGCTTTTAAGCTTGAATGGCTACTCATGTAATATAAATGTGTGACATTCTGATACTAGTTAATGAAAAGTTTAAGTCAGAGACATAATTAGCTTGAGTCTTCATCAAACAACAAAGAGGAGAACATACTTTTATGAGAAATAAGGAAAAATCTCTTCACAAAAAGAGTTTTCAAGCACTGGAACAGGCTGCCCAGGGAAGTGGTTGAGTCACCAACCCTGGAGGTGTTTTAAAGATATACAGACATGGCACACATGGCTTGGTGGTAGACGTGGCAGTGCTAGGTTTATAGTTAACTTGGTGATCTTGATGGTGTATTCCAACATAAATGATTCTGTGATTCTATTCTATGATTCTATTAAATAGTTCTATATGTCTCTCTCAATGCATCTGAAACAGTATGCAGTTATAACATTGTGATTGTGACTACTGCAGAACTTTGAACAAATCTGAGGAGAGCACTCATTTCTATTAGTACCAAAATCTAGACACTCATTTTAAGAAACTCTACAAAAATGACTTTTTCATCTTCCACAGAATTAAAGTTTTCCTTATCCAAATCATAAAATCAGAGTTGTGAAGTCTGCCACCCACCCTGGGAGACTGTCTAGTTTAACTTCACTTGTTGACTCAACGCAGGGTCAACAAGAAGAGGCTGCTCATGACCATGCACAGTTGACTTTTAGTATCTTTAGGGATTGAGGCTTCATAACCTCTCTGGGTAACCTGGTTCCGCATGACCACCCCTGCAGTATATCAGTGTTTTCTTACATCTAAACAGAATTTCCTACATTTCAGTTTGTGACCTGTAGCCTCCTGACCTGCCTGTCACTGAACACCAATGAGAAGTGAGGCTCTGCTATCTTTACTCTGCACTGCTAGGTATTCACATACACAGACAGACTTGCTCTGAGCCATCTCTTCAACAGACTGAGAAGTCTCAGCTCTCTCAGCCTCTTGTCATACAACAGAAGCTCTAGTCATTCCATCATCTTCAGGACCTTCACTGACTCACTCAAGTGTGTCCATGTCTTTCTTGGTCTGGAGAGCCCAGAGTTGGACCTAGCACTGCAAATGTGTCTTACCAGTGCTGAGCAGATGGGAAGGATAACTACCCTTCCCCTGCTCAAAACACTCTCCCTACTGTATGCACACAATATTGCTGGCGGCCTTTGCTGCAAGGGCACATTGCTGACTCATGTTCAACCTGGTGTCCACTGGGACCTACAGTGCGTTTCCTGATGGGCATCTTCCCAACTGGCTGGTCCCCAGCCTGTTATGGTACCCAGGATTATTTTTTCCAAGGAATATCTACCTGCTGGGTTTAACTTCAAAAGGTTCCATTCAGCCCCTTTCTCTAGCCAGCTGAGGTTACTCTGAAAGGCAGAACAATCATCTGTCCTCTTAACCACTCCTCACAGGTTTTAGCATCTGCAAATTTTCTGATGGTGAACTTTGTACTGTTGTCCCGGTCATCAATGAAGATGTTTTAAACAGTACTGGTCCCAGTAATGACCTCTGGGGTACACCATTGACCTCCAGCTTGAGCCCAGCATTTCAGCCAGTTCTCAGACCACCTCACTGCCATTTACGTAGTTCATACTTCAACAGTTTGTTGAGGACGTTACAGAAGACAGCATCAAACGCTTTGTGGAAGTCATCACAGACATCCACTGCTTTCTCTGATTCCACTCAGCCAGTCATCTCAGCATAAAGGGCTATCAGTCTGGTCAGGCCTGATTTCCTTATAATAAATCCATGCTGACTACTTACACTCAACTCTTTGTCTGCAGTGGTTTTGGAAATAGCTCCAGGATTACTTGCTGCATCACCTTCCCAGGTACTGCAGTGCAATAGAGCATTCTACAAATTAGTTTAAATAGTACAAACTTTCTTAAAGTTAATTAAACACTAACAGACTGCAAATACAGTCTTGATAAGGTATGTGAGCATTTTTAAACCCTGTTTAANCCTTATAATAAATCCATGCTGACTACTTACACTCAACTCTTTGTCTGCAGTGGTTTTGGAAATAGCTCCAGGATTACTTGCTGCATCACCTTCCCAGGTACTGCAGTGCAATAGAGCATTCTACAAATTAGTTTAAATAGTACAAACTTTCTTAAAGTTAATTAAACACTAACAGACTGCAAATACAGTCTTGATAAGGTATGTGAGCATTTTTAAAGAAACCCCTGTTTAAGCTACTTCACCTAGCAGTCATCAGGAAAAATGAACACAAACTTTAGATGAAGTGTCCATTTCCCACAATAGATCAGGCTAACATGTACAAGAGTCCCCAGCACATGAATTTGACAAACTTACCCCTTCTTACCAGACTTCCCTTCACTGCTGAGAACAGAGTAGCAAATTTTATCTGGGGAAGAGAGACTCAGAAGCTTCATGTCACCACAGCACTGGAACAGGCTACCAAGACAAGGGTGAGGATATAGATTCCTCAGCTAGGGGTGTACAGTATAATGGCCCTATATATTACTACTACTGTGATACTTCTCTTACCACTGATATCTATCTGTTCACGAAGTCATTACTCCTCACCTTTCTAACAGGAAGGCCAAAGAAACTTGCACTTTAGACTGTACTTACAATTCACCTTTTTTTTTGGCATACACATCCCAAGACTAATTATAACTAACATCAGGGAATTTCTTTTGCTTCCTTAGGATGTTTTGTTTTAGGCAGGTAAGTGATAAAATTAAATCCACTTTTCTTCATATAGGAGAGACATTTTGGGGAGCAGGGCATACACAGTAATGGCTACAATATCTGCTTCAACATGGAATCGAAGTTTCTATGGGAATCTGAAGTAATTTTGATGCTTACACAAGGGCGAGCAAAATATTTTCAGTGAGAATATGAAAGCCTCTACCAAACAGAAAAGCTGACAGGTAGTGATATTGAAGTTTGATCTATACGCACAAAGATAAGGATCATTACATCTACAGGTTGCTAAGGAACAAATGAAATTGGAGGATAGTTGTGAAATCTTCCCCTGGAAGTGGTGAAAAAGTCTTATCCTTTCTAACTTCACAACAGCCTTGCAGTCACTGGCTTGCCTAGCCAAGTCCTCCCTTTGAGAAGTGACTCAAGCCACCTGTTTTCAGCAGCCTACCCTGGCAAAATTGTCCTCTGCTACATCCCAGTGACAGCATGTATGACCTACATTCCCTTGTCATGTTAAATGATTCTTATTTTCTTAAAACAACAGAGTCTGGTTCCCTTTGTTCAGCTTCCTGGGCAGTAATGGGGACTACTGGCTAGCTTTTTCTTTTTTCAACCTGCTTAATGCTGGAGCTTGAAAAGAACCAGCTTTAAGGAGGCTCTCCAGGTCACATTATTCAGTGCAGCTAAGGGGTCCTGGAAGGTCTGATGAACCTTTCCAGCTCAAAAACAGCCCCAAGCAGAATCAAAGTGCACAGCACTCCCCAGCACTCTTGCCATGTCAGAAGAACTGAGTTTGGTCAGCTTACTGAGCTTCTGCAACAAATTACTCCAAACCTGGGCAAGCCACAGAGCCAGTACTACCACTTAAAACACTTCAAGGACTCAAGTCTTCCTGCTACTCAGGTCTACCTGCTATTTGTAACAATAACCAAGCTACTAACAGTCTGATGTAAAAATTGATTTCTTTCATTGTACTTATTTCCTTATCTCAAAAAAAATACGTGTGAATCACCCAATGTTACTCACTCAAAAAAATATTCTCAACTAGTATCTTCATTCATATTTATGCCATCTTCACCAAAAAACTCCTAATATCTAAATTACAGTGAAAACGGCTTAATTTTGAGGGAGGATTTTCTTTGTTTACCTATAACCACAAGCTGAAAGAGACCAGTACAATACAGAAAAGAACAGAGACCTAGACAGGATGTTTGAAATAACTGCTGCCAAAGAAATTCCAACATACACCGAAATTCTAGAATTCTAAATTGTAATATGCTCTAAATAAATTGGTGTTAAATCACACTGTTGGTATTATTTCATCTGCTTTTGCTGATTACTTTGTTGTTCCTGTCAACTTGGAAAGCCTCCACTGAAATAATTAAATACTTCAAGCTAAACAACTTATTTTATTGTGGTAGACAACAAAGTATTGTTGTAGATGGAGGTGTGTGTCCCCTGCTGCTACTTTCTGTATGTCAGCTACATTCTGAATTTAATTCTGTTTTGGAACAGAAATTACCATTTACCAGCCACAGAAAACTATGTCTGCATAAGTGACAAGTCAGTTTGGGGTTTTTTTAAGCTGCACAAGGGTTTAAAATCCACCTATGCATTAAACTTTGGAAGGAAAAAAGGGTATAATATACTAAATCCACTTTTAGCATCAAGATGACATTTTAGCATCCAGATGAGCCAGTGGGAAAAGAAACAGCTGAACTAAAGGAAAATAATTAAATGCAAAAACATACCATGAAAATTTGTGCAGTGCTATAAAAGTAAATGGTAAAGGATGCCACAGGGTCAGTTCTTCATGCTTTTAAAGAACTTACCACAAACATGCCTTAGGAATTGGTCAACAAAAAAATTCATCACTGGTTGCATTCCCACACACCTGCTACATTTTCCAAGTGTCTTAAGCAGTGGGAAGAAGTGACTTCCAGCAGACATTGCCTCTTCTGTTACTAGGGGAATTGAGTGGAGCATTATCTTGATTAACAATGCTATTACAAAGCATTTTCTCCATTTAGGCCTGCTCAAGATCGAAGGACTTTTGAGAGATGTTTGATTTGCACTTGGCTTTGCCACAGGAAGCACCCCTAAAAGCTCCCAAAAGTCTATAACAGAGCCAACGTGCTGCCACAGACCAGTTTATTCAATGAGACAAATATTTGACTCTTTAAGAAAAGCAAGTTTATTCAGTCAGACTTCATTCAGACTAGGTTAGTTATGCTGGGTGCTGCCTTACCTGTTAGCTCTAGCAGTAACGTAACATGTACTACTGGAAATTCCTTTCTTCTTATAAAGCACGTGTTGGGTAAAACAATCTTTGTCTGCAAAGGTTACTGTTTGTATCACTATAAAACTCAGCCTACACTAGAATATACACTGGTACAGCTGTTAAAAAACCCCAAAAAAACCCTGTACTCGAGACTTCCTTTGCTGTTGGAGCCAAGCTACTGTAATTTTAAAGCTGTTTTGTCCTGCAATATTTTGAACAGTCATAAATTTCACTGTAAGTTTCATAATAAAGCAAGTTTAAATTCACAGGAGCTTGTCAGGTCTGTTTCCCTAGAAACAATTTATTTACTAAGGAAGCAAGGAAATTATGACAATCTCCATCATATGTGCACCTCCTTTGTCTGCAAAATGACATAAAATATAGCACATTAGTCCTGCTTCCGAAGTTCTCCGATCCTGATTCTGAGTTACGATATACATGCTTGTAAATTTTATTTATTTCACATCAAACCTAGAGAGTACATAATGGAATACAGGAAGCATTTTCGTAATTCTAAATATGCACAGCAATCTAAAGGCAGTACTATAAAAACACCTTAACAAAGTCTGATTTATACATACAATTCCAATAGACAGAAAAGATTTAATTAAGTACATAAACATTCAGATATATTTAAAAAATGCAAATAAATCTACAGACTACCTGGAAACACCTCACCAAGAAAGGTCTCAATAGTTTAAGCTGTACTATTGTTTGCAGCACAGTTTTTTGGGGGGCTATGTTACAACTTCAGTATCCTTACCAGCGGTGGCCCTCCCAGGAATATTGTTCCCTGTTTGCCAACAATAATACTTTCATCAGCCATTGCAGGTACATATGCTCCTCCTGCTGTACAGGATCCCATTACTACAGCTATCTATTGGGAAAATAAAAAATGCAAGTTAATGAACTGTCCAACCCTTAAAAACAGCAAATGTGCATGATACTATTATATATCATACTGATCTTAATACAGTTTCTGGGTCAGCACTGCAAGATTATTTCTGCCTGGCACAGCAAACATTTAATTTATATTTAAGCTTTTCTTAAAAAATAGGGAAACTTTCTTGTTTTCAGCAGTCTCTTAAACTATGATTTTCAGGCTGCCCTGAAGGAAAACTTGTATGTGAAGTACCCTGAACTACATACATGAAATGTTTGAAGAGGCACATGAAACTACTATGAAACTTGTTCTGCCATGAAACTTGTTTTTACCGATGCATAGTAAAAGGTTGAAATGTAAAGGTTGAAACCTAAAGTTTGTTTCTTGTATTTATGCTTAAGTCAGAGTCAGAGTTTCAGCTGCTGTTTACTGGCCTAATTTCACCAACATTAACATCCTTTGAAGAAAATTCCTCACATCTACTGGTATGTAACTTCAGTTCTTCAATGGATTAATTAAGTCTGCCCTTTCAAGGTGTGTTGAGCATCTCATTATGGGCCTTAGTGTGAATAATCTCTGCTTTATTCTTTTTTCCTAATTTTGAGATGAGCATCTAGCCAATGAACATTTTCTACCAGTAATATTTTGGTGATGTTTTCACAAATATGTCTTGACAACAGATATGGTGAAACTCTCAGCAGTGTATGATCATGAAAATGAAGTTTCTCACTTAACTTCGCCTTCAGGGGAGCTCTTCCAAAGAGGAGCCTTCAAAACACCTTGTAAAGTGGAAGAAATTGAATACTTGTATGGAAAAGGCAGACAATAAGAAATGCTTTCTTGCACAACCACAACTACAACTCTCTCCCTAAATAATGTGATTTTACGTTGACTTTGAAATATTTCTAAAGTGAACATCTAACAGTGGTCTGTGTTAAATGGTAACTTAATATTTCGTCTTAAAAGAAATATGGAAATACACTCAGAAATAAATCTTCCAAATCACATTACCTGCATCTAAAGGAGCAGATGAACTATGACAACCTGCTATGACCAAACTGAACAGCTTTTTCAGTATCTTAACCTGTACTCAGTCATGTGATTAATCTGCATGGTTGTGTTGTGTTGTGCATTTAATAAGTACCTCCTAGTAAATATGAGTAACATAAGTCCTTAGAAAATGGAGAAACTTGGGGAAAAAGTTAATTTTATTTTTTCCCTAGAATTTGGGGTTTTTTCCTTAATTTTACCATGTTTATGCTGAAAAAATGTGCCTGCATTTAAACTTTAAGAGTCACTTTTTCTAATACATAAATTAGAATATGTATATACTGAAAAAAAAAAAAAAATCCAAACCAAAATCTACCTGTCAAATAGCACAACCTTGAATTTCCAACTAATGCTCTACTTCCTGACTTCCTTGAATTACTGCATAGGAAATTACTGAGGAGTGCAATAAAAATCAACAGTTTTGAATGCACACACAGTATTTCATACCCACTGATCAGCTCCCCATTGTATCCATGCAGCATATGAGTGTGAGATTGCTTAGGAAGCAGCTAATGAGAAGCTAATCACAGCTTTCTGATTCACAGCCACACAGACATCAATGCAATTTAAAGTTGCAGTAGGATTATAATATATTAGTCACAGGTAAAAGCAGAGGGGAAAATTAAAAGCACCAAAGGCAACAAGGAAAAAATAAGGAAAAAAAACCCCAACAAAACAACAACAACAAAAACCAACACCAAACCAAACAAGCACTTTAAAGGCAATATTGAGAAGGGACTGATGAACCCTTCAGGCAGGACATAACACAGAATGGCAGGTAGAAAAATAAAAACATCTACCATCCCGTGTCAGAAGAATTAACTAAAATGGAAATCAGAGGGAACATTATTTCCTAACACCATTTCCAGATGAAACATCCTCTCAGACAGGAAAGATGACCCTAGCTACACAGTCTGTTGGCACACAATCACTACTGAATTTACAAAATGTTGTTAGTGCTTTTTTGAAATGAGACAAAGGATAGAAACATCTCCCAAACAAAATACACCCGTATTACATCCTTTCAATGAAGAAAGCACTTTCATATATATTTTAAGAAAGTTACCTTATCATACCATAAAAGAAATGTGGTTTATTAAAGCCAGATCTTTCCTACACTAAGCTTTTATTGTATAGAAGTATGATGCTGCTCCTAATAAAACACTATATGGTAATCAAAATAAAAACAAATTCAACTTTATAAGGAACTTGACACTGAAGTTGTTTCAAGATATTCAGGAAAACACCAGCATCACTTTAGGGCCAGGCATTTCTAGAAAGGTCCTGCCTAACATCAGTAATTTCAGCCTTGCAAACTGGTGTTGTATCTTTGACATGGCATCTAAAAATCACTACTCCTGTATTAGATCATGACTGCATTCTCTAGTGAAACTGCTTACCAAAGCTTCTCCTAAAAAGGTAATTCAGAAAAACAGCCCTGTTGCTGTTCCACAAAAATACCTGGACAAATTTTATTCACACATATAAATCTAGAGTACAACCTAGACCTGTCAGTGACTGTGCATGATGGCCAGCTTCTAAACTGCCTTTTTTCCTAAGTATTTTAATCTAACTAAACAGTGCTTTTCCCCTGGAGATGTAGCTTATTAATACAATTGCTCCACTTTTACTGCGGGGAAAAAAAAGAACTGTAGAAATTAAGTTATGTCAGAGTTTATGAAGAGATTTAGAGTGTTGTTGGAATTTTCAGCCTTGGATTTCTCTGGAGGCAACAGATTTCAGGATTCCTTGGTAGACAAAAAGATGGTTAAAGATACAAAGTCAAATTTGTTTCCCAAATATGCCAAAAAAGGTACCAAGGTAATAAATGTAGTTTCCTCAGAAATTACACACAGCTATGTAAGAAGGAGCTGGAATACTTTATCCTTGACCAGTGTATCTGCTACACACTGAAAGGAAGTATTAGCTTCTACTTCCTCCTTTGGAAAACTAGGAGATTCAAACAAGCACAGCTTCTCACAGAGAATAAATAAAAATGGTCCCAGCCCAACTATGCCTCTCAATGACATGTTGGTAAGAATGAAGAGAATAAAGTCCTGCTTCCACTTTACATTGGTGATGATTTCAACAGTCAAGTATGTCATGGAAGTGGAAACACTTCCACAACAGCACTCAAATGAAACAGCAAGTTAGCTAAACTTTTACTCTCCCTGAGGTTCCACCACCTACTTCTAAGCTTAATGCTCTAAACCATTTTCTCTTCTGAAATGCAATATCCTGAAAATTTCCTTCACCTTCTTTCATCCAGCCAATATAAAGTGATAAGCATTGATTTAACAACTACACTTAGGAACAGGCTCTTGAAATAAAGATAATTCAGGGAAATCACCAGCTCACTGCTCAGCAGTCAAAAAAATATCACAAATGTTAAGAACTACTGGCAATGGAGTTAACAGAATAACATATCATTATGATATTTTATATACACCCATCATTAGTTCTCAAAAAAGATTTAATGAGACCTGAGAAAAGGTAAACTAAGACTGTCATAGGCATTGAACACTTTCTGTAGGAGTAACAAGTAAGTAAGTTTGAACTCTTAGCTTGCAAGGGGGAGTACAAGGCTGGTAAATGACAGGGCTATGCAACCATATGAAGAGGATGGGAGCTGACTGACTAGACAACTCTGTATGAATGACCCAACTGTCTGCTTTCCTGAAGCATTTTCTTTACTTGGAGGAGGTTACCTTCCAAGACAAGTTTCCTCCACCCCTCCTGGCAGCCTCTCTCAGGTCCCTGCTGACAATTCCCTTAATAAGCCCAAGACTACTCTCCTAAAGTCCAGCGTCTTCATCCTGCCACCTGCCTTCCTCACCTCCACTGGGACCTTATACTCTGCCCTCCACTTTCACTGCAGACAAAGCTGCCATTAGCAATCACACCCTCAAAAGGTCTACATTCTTCATGACTAATAGATTCAGAAGCGCACTTCCCCTAGCACTCTATCTGCGTCAAAGCACTGACCCCAACACACTCCTGAAACACCCACGACACAAACCCACTTCTAAATCCAGGAACTGTGACTAACACTAATTCTATGCATTGTTAATACATTAGAAAATAACCTCATTCTTAGGGCAGTTTTATCCTACAGCACAGCAGTATATAAAATGGATATATAAGTATATGCATACCCCTATCAGTAGAATGTATGTCTCATTTACTAGCCATCATCAAAGGAGTCCTGACATTTACAGCGCTGATGCAGAATGATAACTGTTGCAAGAGATTTCCTAATGCTTCTTCATATGGCCCTACCTATCATGTTGTCAAGTCTTTTTTCCCTCCCACTCCAAGACAGAAGCAGGTAGGGCATGTCATTAACATTAAGGCAAAGAAAGAAAACGGCTTCTTCAAAATTACAAATGACTTCTTGTGGACCATTACTGTGTTTACAGTGCCTCCGATCTCCAGACTGGGCAATTAGGTCAGCATAACACAGTGCTGTCAAAAACAAAGCATGAAACCAGACAAAGGCAGCAAGCATAAAAACTAATTAGTACATTTCATTCTGAAATAAAAGCAAACTACCTGTGGGATTCCTTGTGAGGACATGACTGCTTGATTATAGAAAATACGGCCAAAATGATCTCGATCTGGAAATACTTCAGCTTGCCGAGGTAAATTTGCTCCTCCTGAATCAACTACAGTAAATGAAAATATATTAACATGTCTTTGAACAGTGTTATCTCAGTTTTTAATAAAGTACCTGCATGTTTCAAAATACACAGCAATTACTATCACTATCTCCATGAATCTAGGTATATTACTCTTGACAAAAAGAAAAAGAAAAATAGTAATGTCCATACACACAAATAACATCCATTCTAATGCAAAATAAATTGCAGTATGCTTAGAGATGCAATCATACCTCCCTACACAACCTTCTAAACTCATCTTACTGCAAAACACTTATACTAAGAACATTTTTGATGTACAACTTTAACTCAATTATTCTATTGCAATTCTCTCACAAGTTCCAGGAAGGACAACACATGAGCTCAAGAAGCATAGCATGTGTACTTTCATGCCTTGATTATTCAGACATACCAAAGATCTTACACTATCTCTAGGAACCTTCATTTATTAGGTGTCCTTGCCTCTGGCTTACAGGTCCCCAACTGCAGCTAACTTCCCACTCCAAAATAAGGGAATTACATCATGCTGTAAGACTCTGAAAAAGGACAGAAGATTAGAAGGAAATGCAGATAGGAGCCAAGCATCTATGAGAACTCTGGCTCCTGGCAATAAATTTTCACCTATGAGCAGCAGTCCACATGCACATTCTCATGTTTCATGACTGAAGCCATTAATGCCCTACATTCAGCTTTGCCATGAAGAACAATTTTCATTCTTAGCCCTGCTGTTGCAGAACCACTCTCCCAAATCAGCATCCAACCTGGACAACAAACCAGTGTTGTGAAATGGGCCATCCCTTAACACAAAAGAAGATACCTCTGTCAGTAACATCAAGCGTCTGCATCAGAATTAATATCTAGGAAGCTAACACAGAGGAAAAAGGCTGTTCAAATGGCATGAAAATTACATGGCCAATGAAGCACTCCCTCTTGATTGCGCAACAGAAGGGAAAGGAGTAAGTGATACAGTGGCATAGCTGTGTTTGTTCCCTATGAACCGAGCCTTACAGCAGTGCAGAATAGAGTGTTGAGAAGGTATGGGTACCCTTTAGTTAAGACTTGCCAAAAAACCGCAGTGATCACACAGTACTGGTAAAAATACACTTGAGTATGTGTGTCTAAAATACATACCTGGTTAGTCAGATCTGGGGACACATCAGTCTCCAAAATGTTTATTTAAAGAAGCAGCATCTTATCTAGACATCCTCAACTGCCCTTAACAAAGGACATCTGTTATTTCTGCAGTGGAACTTACCCAAATACAGGCAAGGGAGATGGTTTTGCATTGCAATTTCTTGAGCTCGTAAATGTTTTTTAACAGTGATGGGATAATAAGTACCACCTTTGACAGTAGCATCATTAGCAACAATCAAGCATTCCATCCTAAAAATAAAACAACCTTATGAGAGAGAAAAGTATTTCTAATGAGTAAATATATCTGTTGGTTAAGATCTGCAACATGCCATGGACTCTCAAAGTCCTGATGCTCAGAGTCCTCCTCACCTGTACTCCATCAAATGAACACTGTACTGTACTCTCAGCACTATGACGTCCTATTTCACAGTCCCTTAACTCCCTAAAATAAAGCTCTATAGCATCATATTTAATTTCAACATCAGTTTTGGAGGTATCTTTAGTGAGTAAAATTAATTCTAAGCCTCAGATACAACCCTATTTTTTTTAAATTGCTGTAGGTATTTAGTGATACACTAATCTCTTTCCTTCACAGGACACCAGAAATTCTGTATGTGTTCAGCTTTAATATGGGATACACTAACTTAAAAAAAATATATATAAAATCACTTTCTTTTAGCTAAGACTGAATAAATTAAGATATCAACATTGATGATTTTTTCTGGGTCAAAACTGAAAGACTAAAAACTGCTAATAGCTTAATACTGGAAACTGAACAAAATTATACCTTCTTTCATTTCATATCATCAGTAATATAGATCACTGGTATGTCTCACCCAGATACTCGTCCAATGCCTGTGATAATGCCTCCAGCTGGTACCTCTTCATTACCATACAACTGATAACCTGCAAATTGGGAGAACTCCAGGAATGGAGACCTGCATGACAACAAACAGAAGGCAATTTTAAAAATGGATTGGCCATATTTGTCACTGAATCTCACTTAAAAGGTTACATTTTTAAAAACAAGATTTTTTTATTTTTTTTTAAGATAGGTGACTGTTTTGAAGAACACTGTAAAATCTCCACTGTGTAATCTGACAGTGTTTATGGAACCTGAAGAGCCTTCCAGTATCTGAAGGGGGCCTATAGGGATGCTGTGGAGGGGCTCTTCATTAGGGACTGTAGTGACAGGACAAGGGGCAATGGGTTCAAACTTAAACAGGAGAGGTTTAGATTGGATATAAGGAAGAAATTCTTTCCTGTGAGGGTGGTGAGGCACTGGAATGGGTTGCCCAGGGAGGCTGTCAGTGCTCCATCCCTGGCAGTGCTCAAGGCCAGGTTGGATGAAGCCTTGGGTGACATGGTTTAGTGTGAGTGTCCCTGCTTATGGCAGGGGGGTTGGAACTAGATGATCTTAAGGTCCTTTCCAACACTAACTGTTCTATGATTCTAAACCAACTCTATTGGAGTATCTACCCACAAAAGAGAACCTGAAATGTTTTTTAAAAACCAAAATACCTACCCAGGATCAATAAGCCTGTCAATTCTCTCTCTGGGTAACAGTTTTCCTCTTGATGTGTGAAGCTTACGAGCTTTTTCTCCACCTCCTGTGATACAATAGTAAATTGTTAGATTTACAAAGGACTCAGATAAATCACCACTTATATTAAAACTTCAAATTGAAGCACAGATGAGTTCCCAGTTTCGAAGTATGGACCTTAGCAACAAATCTAATAAATAACGGTTTCCACTTCAAACAGATTCAGGATATTGATAAAAAAGCTCGCTTTTCAGAATCTACTCCATTTTCCCCCTCATTTTTGATAGTAGTCTTGAGGTACATATTTTAATAAACAGCTGTCTGAAAACTTCCCCCAGTGCTTGGCAACAAACCAAAGGGCTGAAAACACAAATACACAAAGGCATAGCAGTAAGAACTACTTACTATTCCCCCAAACTGGTTCAAAATAGCTATGCTGTTTCCAGTCTTGAAAGACTCAACATAATCTGGATTCATTTTCTTAGATCACTCCAAAACTGTAAGAATTGCTCAGACACACAGCATTTAATATCAAGTGTATCTTTGCTTCACTTCAACCCTTTACTTGAGGTCATCCTAAATCACATCGTTTGCTCTCTAGAGCTTTCTGTCATTCAATACCTAAGATTTGTTGACACACTTCGGCGTCTTTATAACAGCTTATACAAACATTGTCTCTCTATGTAGACAGATCACTGATCCACCTCATCACTCTAAAATTGTCTCCTCTGTCCAAAATAAAAAAGTGCTATTTTGCTAACATTTTTCCTGAGACTTCAAGATTTCTTTGTCATCTAAGCATCACTGAAACAGAGCTTTTAAGCCTACCTTTCAAGCCTTTATGTTCACCTCCTTCCTTGATCACTACGCACATTATTTCCTACCGGTTAGGCATGCCAGAAACTCCCCAATTTATTTCTGATTGAGCCTGTTCATTAGGTCTGTATATCCAGCCTAAATCTAAATCCTGAGAATTCTTTCTGTACAAGTTTCTTAAGATACAACCTCTCATATCCACCTACAGAGCTAATACTCTCATCCAAATTCTCAGCATCCCACATCATTGTAACTACAATATTTTTCCTGACCTCCATCTTGCTTTTCCCATTTACACCCACAGTGATGCTGCAAAAATAATTTCCTATCCTGTGACTTCATGTATCTCTGTACATTCCCGCTCTTTACAAACTAGTCATAAATGCTTGCCCTCCAGGCCTTGTAGCCATTCTATTGAATATTTCTTGACCAAGATCCAGACCTTTGCTTTACCCTAAGATGACATCTATTCTGTAAACTGAGAAGCAGCACCCCTGGCAATAGAACAAATTTGGAGGCATTTAATTTGAAATCCTTTCTTTAATTTCTCCTTTACTGTAATGTCTGTAAGAACTTCACTGTGGCTGCTGATATGCTATGATTACTGTTAAGTCACAGAAACTAAAAGTATCTCAAGTCACTTCTTGTGCTTGTTACCAGAAATCCATCTGTTGTAATTTATCATAGCCTATAAATTCTGTGATGGCAGGGGCCATCTTCTTGTTGCACAGCTGAGGATTACTCAGTAGAATGGGATATGTGTTCACAAAAGCTTTATCCACTGAAACACAAAACAAAGAATGAAGCACTCATTATATTCCTTACAAAGACCTCAAGCAGAAGCTCATCCTCTGAAATACAGATTTTACTAAGAAAAAAGGCGTTGTACTTATCCTTCAGATATATTGAACATAAGTACCTAATTCCAATCAGACTTAAATGATGGGCAAAGCAAGTTCAACAGATGTCACTCAAAATGGTGTATTAACATCCTGGTGGAGCTACCCAGACAGAAGAAAGATGAGGGCCATGTTCTTGTCCTATTATTACGTAACAGGCAAGAACAGGAAAACAGCAGTGAAGATGGCCATGATCATTATCTCATGGGCCACACAGGGAATTGCTGAAGTCTCTATACCCAGTAAAAGACAGAGGTAGTCCAAGTGTTTCCAGCATCTCCTCGTGATATCCTGGAGCTTTGCTTCACAGCAAGAAAAAAAATAAGCACAAAAACTTAACTGTGCTTTCTTTCAAAGCCATAAAAGAAACTGCAGTATATAAGAAACCATATATGAAGAGCAAACAGTATTATGATGGACACGAGAAGAATTAAAGATGTGCGTTCAACCTCTGGCAGCAAAGTTAAGCAATTATAAACCATTTTAATTTTATTGTCCACATTAATTACAGTAAGCTATACTTAATTCAGGTAGTCTTAAAAGGATGAAACAAATTTCAATCCTACAAACTATTACAGACTTGCTTCTGTTTGCCAGCACAAATACAGCTAAGGTCTTTTAAAAGACCCTGACATAAAAAACTATAAAAAATGTTTCTGTAAATATATCAGCAGCAGAAGGAGGGCTAAGAAAAGTCTCCATCCTTTGCTGAATGCAGGTGGAAACATAGTGACAAAGGATGAGGAAAACGCTTAGATAACTTAACGCCTCAGCCTTTATCAGTAAGACCTGCTGCTCTCTGGGTACTCAGCATGCCGAGCTGGAAGACTGGGATGGGGAGCAAAATGAAATCCTTCCATAATCCAAGGGGAAATGATCAGTGACCTGCTACACCACTGAGACATACACAAGCCTTTCTATGACAAGGTGACTTGCTTAGTGGATGAGGGCAAGGCTGTGGGTGTTGTTTACCTGGAATTTAGTGAAGTCTTTGACACTACTTTCCCCAACATTCCTAAGGAGAAACTGGCTGCTCACAGCTTGGATGCATGTGCTCTTTGCTGGGTAAAAAACTGGCCAGACAGCTGGGCCCAAAGTAGTGTGGTGAATGGAGGTAAATCCAGCTGGTTGCTGGTCACGAGCAGCGTTCCACAGGTCTGAGTATTGCAACCAGTTCTGTTTAATATCTGTATCAGTGATCTGGATGAGGAGATCAAGTGCACCCTCAGTAATATGCAAATTACACCAAATTAGGGATGTTCCTTTAAGAGTACAAAGGCTCTACAGGGAGATCTGGACAGGCTGGATTGATGGACTGTGGCCAGTGGTATGAGGCTCAACAAGGCTGGGTCCTGCACTTGGGCCACAATAACCCAATGCAACACTACAGGCTTAGTGAAGAGTGGCTGGAAAACTTCTCATGGAAAAGGGCCTGAAGGCACTGACTGAAGGCTTGTGCCCAGGCAGCCAAGAAGGCCAACAGCATCCTGGCCTGTATCAGCAACAGTGTGGCCAGCAGGGCCATGGCAGTTATCATCCCCCTGTACTGCACTGGTGAGGCTACACCTTGAATTCAGTGTTCAGTTCTGGGCCCCTCACTACAAAAGACATTGAGGTGCTGGAGTGGGTCCAGAGAAGGGCAACAAAGCTGGTGAAAGATCATGGAGCACAAGTCTGATGAAAAATGGCTGAGGGACTGGGGGGTGGTGGGGTGTTAAGTCTGGAGAAGAGAAGGGTTGGTCTCTTCTCCCAAGAGACAGGATGAGAGGAAATGGCCCCAAATTGCCCCAGTGGATGTTTAGATTGGATATTGGAAAAATCTCTTCACCAGAAGGGTTGTTAAGCACCGGGTATTTGGAAAAATCTCTTCACCAAAAGGGTTGCCAAGCACTGGAACAGGCTGCTCAGGGAAGTGGCTGAATCACATCCCTGAAGGCACTTAAGAGACTTGCAGGTGTTCTGCTTAGGGACATGGTCTAGTAGTGGACTTGGCAATGCTGGGTTAACTGCTACACTCAATGATCTCGAAAGTTTTTTCCAGCCTAAATGACTCTATAATTCTATGAAAATCCTCTTTGCACATGAACAGACTAACATGCAACTCGAACATAATCACATTAGCCAAACCAATTTGTCACAAAAGCAGGCAGCAGTAGATGAAGCAAGGAAGCAGGTGAAATGCTTATCAGTAAAAATCTTTTATTAATAACCCTATCTATTTTCAAAAATGACTGCCATTAGAAGCATACATTCCATTAAGATTTTAATGATTACAAATTAACCAATTCTAAATATCCAGTTTTCACTACCTTCCTGCTTACTTTTTGCCTGACAATGAAATTAATCTTCTGTTTGACTAAATCAGCCTTGCTTTTATTTATGTCTGCTTTCAGTAACTTAAGGATTTGCTTGCATTAAGATATTGCTTTGATATTCAACTGGTAAGCAAAAAAGTATGATAAAACACTTGATATTGTGGTAAACAAAGAAGTGCTAAGCGGGATGGACAGTTTTTATTAGCTAGCCTGAGTTACTTAAAAAAAAATCTCAACAAACCAACAACTAAATTTTGAACCAAATTAGCTTGGACATAAACCTTTTAAGATTTCCAGGTGTCACAAGGTGGTAAATCTAGATTTAAATAGATAGCTAAAATTTCAGCATGACTACTATAATCCAGCAAGTATATTGTACCTGAATGAACCGACTGATGAAGATACATCCATAACGGGGGAAAAAATCCAAAGAACTAAACTGGTTTTTGGACTAAACTAAACCAGTGTTTAGAGAATGTGTTCTAAAATCTACCATACTTACCTAATCTGATTTTTTCTGCTTGCTGTTGGAGTTCAGTTACCAGTGCTTTCATTCGTTCATAGTTTTCCTAAGTGGAGAACAAAACAGCATTTTATGTTTAATCAAGAATGACAGTATTGGGTTTTAATAAACAAGCACAGAAGATTCAAGATTTATTTCTCTTCCAAATTTCACTTTACCTGATTAAATACTATTAAATAAATTTGTATTGTCTTTTAAGTAACAACATTTCTACCTACGTATTGTCTTTCCTCATGCATCCCAAAGCATTTAGTAAAAATACTAAAAAACTCTGAGCATGTTAGGGTTGTAAAAGACTAGTTCTAAATTTAATAAATAAAACCAGAATTATCCATTATGGAGTTAAAGTGCTATTTTCCAGGTTTCGTTAATTAGTACAGGTTTGCTTTTTTAATTAGTTTTGCAAAAAGCATTCATGTGGATTAAATTAAGCACTGCTAATTTATGTCTTGTTTTGTGTTTTATAGCAAAAGATGAATGACCTAGACCAAACAGAATTTGGTTAACGTTTTTATACTCTTGTTGCTTAGGTAGAACATAGAGATGCAGCTTTTAAAAACCAGAAAAGTCTGGTCTTCTTAGTTTTGAATATGACTGATCCAGTACTGAGCTCATAATGTCTATCAGAAGCTCCGTGTGCTTATTACAGCAGTTGTTTACCATTTATTACAAATTAAAAGGTATTAGTCAAGCTTAATTTGTTGTTCTGTTGGGGTTTTTTCCCCAGACATTAATAGCTGTGTTACCTCTCTGAAAAGTGAAACTCCAGATAAACGTAGTAACTGCTTGCCTTACCTAATTCTCATTTAGAAGATGCTAGAGTCTGACAGAAAAGATAAAAATCTGGTAACTCTTTATATTCAGACTCAAGCACTCACAATTAAGATTTCCCCTAAAAGCAACAAGTGTTGCAGTTAAGTTTGTTCAGCTCTGTGTTGGTCACTGAAAGGCACCAGCATGCAAAGGAGGAAGGAATAAAAACACGTACACAGACACTGTGCATTCAAGCCAGTTTCATCACTCTGGCAGCATCCCAAAAGCTAAGAACAAAACAAGACATGTCGTGTTAACTTGACTGATGCTCCTAGGAGAGACTACAGACAACTACCACGGCCACACAACCACCAGCAGCATTGAAGGAACCAAAACCTACTTTTAATTCTTTGCAAAAGACACTGTTTACAAGTTAACTGGTTTTGCCTGTGAGAAGTCTGTGAAACAGGCATTGTAATTCCACACTTTTAAAAATCTACAGTTGTCACAACAGCCACTTCTACTGTATGTGTTCAGCCTGCCCAGCTGGCTCATTTCACAGCATTACACATGTATTTTCCCTGATTCTCCTTGTCCACTCTGCCTGTTTTCTCTAAATACACTTACCTTTTGCACACAGTACTGAGCTTAAAAACTCACCTTCAACACAGAAAAAAAAACCAAAGCAGATAAACCCAACTAAAAATGGCAAAGCAAATTAAAAGGGGTACACAACTGCAATCACAGGCTTACTAGCTTCTGAATTAACAAATCAGGGTAGCTACTTTAGCTACTCTACATAAAACACTGTGAAATGACAATTTGGATAATCTATAAAAACCCCCACTGTATTCAAATATTACAGTTCCTTAAATTCACTTAATTTCTAGCCTTATCTTTCATGCCTTTAACCAGAACATAGCATCATTATATTTTACAAAGGAAAAGATGCCCTGGAATCCTACAGTAGGTTTTGAATACACAGAGAAAAGGCTCTTCTCAGAAACAACTGTGCTAGTTCTACCACACATTTGTGAGCTTTTCATTAATTAATGACAGAAAGGCCAGTGAAGTGACACAAGTTGTTCTGGAAACTTGCTCTTGCACCAGTAAGTTCTGTAAAATCCTGCTGTTAACATGAGGGCTTCTAGAATGTTAAAGAAAAACCAAGAGGCAAAGCCTACACACTAATCCTGCAGTTATTACACAGGATAACTGAATTTCTGCTACATGAACTAAGTGGCCACAAAATTTAATCCCTGGAATATTTACACAGATTTCCCAGAATTCAGACTCTCTTATTTTTAGATTACATTTTTACTTGCCTGGTTCGACAGACAGTTTGTATTATGAAGACAAAGGTGCCTAGCTGAATTCACAGCCAGAAACACAAACATTAGCTAAAGAAGACAAGACCTTTAACACATACCCTTATGCCTTCATGTGTTTGCATCTTTATTCCCCGTATTACTTTTGTTTTAGATGGTGAAGTGCCTCACAGCAGAGACCTCAGTTCTCTGTGACTGTAAAGCACCACGTGTTTACAGTGCTCTGTGAATTATTTCTATCAAATACTAACACCATTAGCTACTTTACCAAGCCTTGCTTTTGAGATTGAAAGATACACACTCACAAATGCAAATCTAGTGACAGTTTAGCTGAGCAAACACAATCATTAAAATACTACTTGTTGGGAGTTTTGGTATGCTAAACACAAATCTGCACACATACTTATATATATATACACACCCACTCCACACGCACAAGTTTTGTACATGGATACAAACACCTACTGAAATGCCACAGAAGTTTCAGTCACCTAACTTCTGTCCCCTAGTTTCTGCAAAACTAAACATAGAACCAAAGGCACCATTTAAGTCAGAAGGTTGCTTCACTTGCTGTTTCATATTTGACTTGGAACAAATGCGAGAACAAACGCATGCCCCCTTCCCAGTTTTGGTCCACACCAAAGTTGTGTTTTGCTCAGCCTAAACTGTAACACAATTCTTTTCTTGAACATGACGACAATATAAATACGATGCAGCTGATATGGTGCACTGCATCAGAAGTGTGACCAGCAGGTCAAGGGAGGAGATTCTCCTTCTCTGTTTTGGTGAGACACCCCCTGCAGTACTGCATCCAGCTCTAGGGCCCTCAACACAAGAAGGACATGGAGCTGTTGAAGTGACTCCAGAGGAGGCCACGGAGATGACCAGGGGGCCAGAGCACCTCTGCTATGTAAATAGGCTGAAAGAGTTGGATGTGTTCCGTGTATAAAGAGAGGCTCTGGGGAGATCTTAGTGCAAATTCCAGTGCCTAAAAGGGTCCTACATGGTGTCTGCAGAGGGACATTTTACAAGGGCATGTAGTGACAGGACAAGGGAGAATGGCTATAAAATGACAGAGGGTAGATTTAGATTAGATACAAGGCAGAAGCTCTTCCCTGTGAGGGTGGTGAGGTGCTGGCACAGGCTGCCCAGAGCTGTGGCTCCCCCATTCCTGGCAGTGTTCAAGGCCAGGCTGGATGGGCCTTGGACCAGTCTGGTCTAGTGGAAGGTGGGCTCTATGATGTTGCAGAAGGTTGGAACTAGATTAGCTTTAAGGCCCCTTCCAAACCAAACCATTCCATGTTATTTTGTGTTAGTAATGTCCCATAAAAAATAGAACAATTTACACCAGACACAAGTACTGTTTTCTTCATGAAGATAACTGGAATTCCACCTATTCCTCTTGTTCCAAACATGATTCTTTCTGCTGCTGCTGGCATTGTGATTTAAAAAGAAGACATGTGAAAACATCCATAAGGAGGCAACCAACAGTACAAACCCAAGGTCTCTTTTTACGTGACACCTCTATGCTCAGCACGAACTAAGCACAGACCTCGGCATCGAAGGCGCCGGTCATTGGGCGCAGCGCGGTAAAACTGACCGACCCGGGGCTGCCCGCAGACCGTGTGTGGCACGGCCGCGGTGACACCAGCTGTAACGCCGCCGCCGCACCCACACCACGGCGTCACCGAGGCAGTGTCTCCGGCGCCCGCTCGCCGCAGAGCTCCGCTGCCCCTCGCAGCCTGCCTCTTTCGGATGGGGCCTCCCCTCAGCAGGCGGCGGGCCCGCCACACGAGGGCGCGGAAGCGGGATACGGCCGAGTTGCAGGCCGAGGTTAGGCCAGCAGCGTCAGCTCCCAGCCCGGCCGCCCTAGCAGCGGGAAGACCAGATCCGGGCTCCCGCGGGTGCCGGGGGTGGACAGCGTTGCCCGCCCATGGCTCCCCACCGGAGTCTCCCATCCGCGGCCTGCGACCCAGCAGGCGGCGGGGGGCCCGGGCTAGCCTACCTGGTAGAGAGCGGAGCCCGCGTCGGGGGGTGACCCCACCGCTGCCACCGCCTCACCCCGGTAGCCGCGGGCTGGCGGGGCGCTGCTCAGCAGCTGCCAGCGGCCCAGCAGTCGCCTGGAGCCCAGCAGCATGGCGATGCGGCGTGCCGAGCCGAGCCGGCAGTCCCAGGCCCGCGGCGCCACTCCCTCCGCCGCAGCCAATGGGCATGAGCGGGGCCCTGGGACCGAGCCGGGCAGCAGCGCCGTCACCCGCGGTGTCCCGTGCCGCCGGTCGTGAGGCTGTGACTGTGAGAACCGAACTCGTACAACACAGAAGGCTTTCCCTTTGCCGGTCGGCGACAGGGTACCGCAACCTCCCCCCGGGCCAGGCTGCAAGACAACGCTGAAGAACTCCCCTGGGAAGCCTGTTGTTCCCAGACTGGTTACACGCTTGTGCATCCCCGAACAGCCCTTGCCCTTTTGTTACCTGCAGAATTGCTGAGATGCTGCACCAAGAGCGGCAAATCATCTATTTTTTTTTTCTATTGTCCCTTGTGCACAAGCTTTGCCGTTTTCCAGCATTCCAGTTTTATTTTGTATTTACAGAGAGAAAACAGGGTGATGCCAGGTACAAAGTCAATTAGGCTGTATGCTAAACCATACCTCAAGCCAGAGATACCCACCACACAACCCCTGTTCAAATGTAGTTTGTTACCACCATGTGCACCTCAGTGCTGCAGTCAGCGCTTCAGCCATCCATTTAGCCTGCACTTTCATTAACTTATTATACCTATAAACATTTAAAAACTACAAATGATATTCCAAGAAAGGGATACAGAGGCAATAGAAAATAATTTATTCACATAATTCATAGCAGAGCATATGACTACTTTCTTTGAAACAGATAATAAGCAGCGATAGGGGATGTTGGACAACCTAGTAAAGCAGTCTTATGCCACATCTTCACAGAAATGCTAAACTAATAGGGATTGAGATTTCTACCTTTTCTTACCTACTTCACCATTATAAAACTTTTATACACAAACAGAACACAAAATAGTCTTATCTTTATTCAAATTAAATTTGTTCTTAAGGAAAAAAAAAACCAAACCAACCCCACACCCTCTAGCAAAGTGCATGTGACTTACTGCAGGGGAAAAAAAAATGTGTGTGCAGCCCAAACTAACAGGTAGATAAGGCACCTTAACTATTAGTGATGAAATAGTTGGGTGGTTTTTCATCTTGTAATAAGAATGCAAGCTAAAATGTATAGAACTAAATGTGGAATGGTTATCACTTCAAAGTATTTAGGGCAATTATTTTATAGTGACTCCCCACGAATCTGTTTTAGTCCCTTGTAAGTGCAAGTGACTTAAACAAGCCACATATCTGGAATCTAACACATGCATAAAATAATATCTGCAAGATATACAATACATGGCCCTTTATGTATAAATCAATCTATGTCTTAACGTTTACAAGACAATACCTAGATAAACATTTCAAGTTGTATGCATTAGGCAAAGGACAAGATACTATCTGAACAGAAAATGATGGTGATGGGTGGTTTTGGGGTCTTTTGCATGGTTAGGGGGGTTAACAGTATGGTTTCAAGTAAGTTCACACTGGGACTGTTAGTCCCTTTTCCATTACTTCAAGAAGATACTGCTGCTAGACACATTTGATTGACAGATGCCTGCTCATGTAGCAATTTGCAGTAACAATAGTTTTTCTGTGTATTTTTTCTCATTGACAAAATTTCAAAGGTTCCTTCAGAAGCCTTGCTTTCTGAAAAGGCAAGCAGTCTCACAAGTACTTAAACCACTTATATGAAAATCTCTGCCAGTAAATGATTATCCAGTTCAAAGCTGAAGACAGGTTTGCTTGTTATGCTTCTTGAGAGCACAACAATACCATTTAAACATCAGTTCAGTAACAAATTATTTGTTTGGCAAAAGTATCTGCTGGTATGAAGTAACAGGAGAAAAATGTACTTAATTCTCCACACTGATTTTTGTGTAAGAAGGAGTTTCAGAATAAATACTGATACATGGGCAACCATCTGACTTTGAGACTACATGAACCTTGTTGCCCCAACAAGACAATCTTCTTGATGAGGCAAGTAAAAAATCATAAAGCTGCATCAGCATTTTAGAGTGAGTTACAGCACAAGCAGACATCCAACATGAAGAAAACCATTCAAATTCTGTTCCTTCAAAGTCGCAAATCCCCAGAGCAATCACATTGTCTAATCGTGGTTTAAATCCTGCCTCTTTGCACTACTTTGCACAAGGGAAACCAAGGAAGGCAGCAGATACACAAACACCTACATATAAAACCAAGGAAAAGAAATGGTATTTATCCCCTTGTTTTCAGATTTAGAAGTAAATTACCATTTGTATTAGGAAACATTAATCTCTTCCACTCCAACAGGACAGCTGCAAAGATTAATGCTGCGTGGCATTTTTAATAAATTGTGTTTTTCCAGTTATTCTCAATAAATTTTTAAAGAACTAAACCTATTTGGCTTTTCAGTTAGGATCTTTCAATTCATGTGGTTAAAAACACTTATAAAAATACATCATTTGAAGATGTTAATAAAAATACCTGCAGTGCTGAACATACCTATGTATTTACTACACTACTTCCAGTATTTGCATCTTTATCTATGGAGATTACATTATAGATAAAAGGTTCATTCCTCCTTCTAACACACTAACATAACATACTTCACAAAAAGAAGTAAAGAACTTGTACAGCCAGTACCACAAGCTTTAGCATTAAAATTCAAAAGGATACTTGTCACAAAAATTAAGCATTTTTTCACTGCACTTTTCTTGAAGATAGTCATGCATCCATTATCAGCATCTAAAGTGAAACTACAAGCTAGCAGTTGCTGCTCTGGTACATTTTAAAAGTATCCAGGTTGCTTCAGAAGAAATACATTTCATCTTTATGGAATTAAAACCAGCTTGGCTGACATTAAATGTGGTATAACTGACATAAGAACTTAAAAAAAATACTCTTTTCTTGCTGCATTACACTCTCAGATCCTAGGTTTTTATAAAGCTAACTTGCTATTCTGAATCATCCACTTCCATAAAGATGTCACTGAAAAAATACTCAGATATTCTGGTTGGTTCTTCCTCCTTCTCTTGATCTTTAGCACAAAGGGGTGGCTTCTCAGGTGGCTTGTTACTTGGAACCTAATACAAAAAGAAAAAGCTCCTCTTAACAGTCTTAATCTGTTCATATGTATGTATATATATAGATATATATACACACACACGCACACACACACACATATATATGCACTTGAGCTTCCAATTTAGATAGAAAGGTTAGACAAAAGAATCAGTGTTTACTGAATACAGGCCACATGTATTCATACCTACAGCAAAAAACCAACTCACTTCCCTTGTAAGTTTTCAAGACATGCACAAGTCACGATTTATTCACCAGGATAAGGATCTCAAACCACAAATACTACTACATACCACCTACCCACTCCTGAAATAACTAATTCACTGTTCTTCACATCTCAAAAATGCAGGCGCATTCAAAGGTAAACACCTACTGTAACTGCAGCATCAGCAGCTATATGCTCATACTCCACAGATGATGATGTGCTTGTAGAGGGAAGAGAACAAGATTCCCTGTTGTCCTTAGGAGATGGAGTGTGGTTTTTTAGGTTTCGCTTTGGACTCACAAGTCGAGGTTTTGGGATCTTCCCTCTATTCCTTTTGGAATTTTCTGCAGTCTCAGAACTACTTTTTGTGCAAATTAAAGATAAAAATCCCAATGGTTTTCGTCCATGCCTGCTCAAAAAAAAAAACAAAAAGAAAAAAAAAATTGGATGTAATAGGATTGCTCCATGAATGGAAGGTATGTATATTGCTAGAGGAGTCCAACTCATAACAAAGGAAACACACACCTCTGACATCGATGAAAAATCCAAGAACACCCCCCCCCCGCCCCCTCCCCC
>NDXB01007342.1:26885-44800 GCA_002631895.1 Agapornis roseicollis | reverse complement strand
CTCTGACAACGATGAAAAAACCAAGAACACCCCCCCCCCCGCCCCCTCCCCCCCAAAAAAAAAAGTCATTCTGAGAAAGGCTTTTGGATTACAGAGCATTCTGGCATGAAATTTTATTGAAGAGTTGCAGAGACGAACAATCTTCAATCCTGAAAACAGGAATGTACTGTTTGCTACTAAAGCAGAGCCTGTAACAAGCTACTACATCTTCAGAAAGAATTTCCAAAAGGAACTGGAACATACTCCCAAAGAACAAACACACAAAAAGAGCATCTTTTATGTAATCAATGGAAAAAGAAACCTGATTCCCAAGGATGGGGCCAAAGCAGACTGTCTGCTGCAGCCCATTACCTCATACTAGTACACTTACAGGTACACAGAGTATCAGCTTTTTATGTTGTTAAAAGAGTTTACAGCTTAGTAAACTTAAAGGCAAGGATTCTGATGTCAGTGCATTGTCATCCCAACTGCTGTGGAAGTCCCAGTACAAATAACTAGGTTTGGTACTCACACAAGCATAATGAAAGAGTAAACGACAGCATCAGAAGAGATCAACAGAGCACCACAATCAACTTCAGTGAGCAATAGAGAGCAGGAACTCAAAACATTTAAGCATTATAGAAAGATATATTAAAAACATCCATTATTCTAAATCTGTATCATAGCCCAACTTATGTCTGCCTCACCAGAGGCATCTGTCAGTGTCTAAAGTAGTGTCCCTTGGTCAATCTGCTCACTTAAATGAATAATTCAAATTTCAAAGCAGACAATTTGTTTCTTTCTAATTTGCTGAAGAGGATAGATACTGTAACTCTAGCCATATAGGGCACAAACAATGGTACTGCCCTCCTTGTAATACTAAGTGGAAAAAAGATATGAAAACCTCAAAATGGAAAAATGGTCCTTTTTTTTTTTACAGAAAAAGCCAACAAAGCATTGCATAAATACCTGACTAATGAAGTTTTTGAAGATGATGCTAGGTTTCCAGTATGTTCCACCTGTCCAGATTCACATACTTCCCCCTGCTTCCTTTGTCCACTTATTTCTGCTTTTCTGTTAGGGGACAATCTATACACCACTTCCTTTTTCTCTCTGGATGCTGAATTCTCAAGTGGTGATATCCGCAAGTTCTCCAAAGTCTCAAGTTGGCTCCTGTCAGCCAGTGGTGTCATAGATTTTGACACCACCACAGAGGCAGGTACTTTCTCTTTTGCTGAAGCCTCTGTCTTTTGAAAAGGATTCCCTGTAAAAGCAGTTGAGAGTCATTTAAAGACTTCTGTCACTTAACTTCAGGGATAACACAAGAGCCCAAAAGACACATGTGATGTTAAGAAGGCTTACAGAAGGCTGTAAGATGTTCATGCTCTACTTTTAAAGTCTGTAACTTTAAATGTTACAGAAACAGACTTTAAAAGTAGAGCATGAACATCTTACAGGGGAAAAGCTGGAAAAGCTGGTAGAAGTGTGGTTTTACAGCACATGCACATACCCACCCTTTTCAGCACACCACTAGAGTTAGTCAAGTCATCTAGCTGTGTAAGCTTCTATAATTACTCCTTAAAGTCTTTCTCAGGGCCAAAAAGCACTTTGCCAAACCCTTCACAGGCTCACTGAAGACTGCATTGTCAGCATTGCAGCTTTCTCTCTGATTCTTCAGAGGCAGACAAGATTTTCAAACAGTTAGGTTTTGTGCATAATTTTTTTAAAAAAGACAAAGTAAAATAAAACAGGAATTATTGTGGTTAAAAAATTAGTCCAGATAAAGTATCAGTTAATGCCTGTGCTTATTAGTGCTCTCCAATAGGTGGAAATATTAAGAGAAGATACGCTTAGTCCCCAAAAACTCCCCAAATTTCACAAGCAGACTAGCTACACAAATGTTTTTAGAACCATTATTAAATTAACAATTATATAATCCAACACAGAGTTCATAGCAAAAAACATGGAATGGTGGTAGTAGGGTAAACTTGTTCCTGTTTTCATGCTAGACAGCCTCAGACAGGGCAATTCAGAACAATAACAGCATTAAATTGTGATGTATTAAGCATTTATATTCATTATACTTTGTTCTACAAGTTTAAATATACCTACCTGAAGTTACCACTGGAGCATTTGTGGATTTAATTGAATAAGTCTGTATTTTAAAAAGAAAGAGAAAGGTTATTTGTCTTTTTTTCTCAATACAGAAGAGAAAATGAAAGCTGATACAGTCACATCACGCATGTACAGTTCTATGAACAGCAGTGATACAGAAGACTACAACTTCAGTACAGTGTCATTCATCACTTAACCCATTTCCTAAGCAGGCTTTTCGAGGTGTTATGACAAACAAATCAAGACATGGATATCAAGATGAGAAATCAGTGAAAATGCTTGTTATCCAGTGCTACCTAGAAAAGCTCTCTGAATCATGCATGGAATTTTCACCCATTCCTTCACCCAGATATACTACACAATCTTAGCTTTCTCACAAAAAGCAGTGATAGTCACTGCTATAAGCTTGGGCATATTCTAAATGCACAGAGGGAAGCTGGAAACATGTTGCCTAGTTTTTGTTTGTAGCTTGTTCTATTAAACTAATACTTGTGATGTTAAAAACAAGACAGGAATATATATCTAACTTCTTCATGAAGCAACAGACACCATGAGGAATCATTACATTGTTCAGTGAACCCAGACAGTCTGCCAATCATTCTATAAAGATCCAGAGTTCCACCTCCTGCAGTGTCATTGTTGGAAAGGCTGTAGTGAATGAACCAAGACAGTCACATAACCAGTTTGCATACTAGGAAGCCTGATACTTAAACCCGAGAGCCTATAGACTCTCTAAAAATATTGATACTATATTAACAGTCCCTAAACTTTTGTGAAGTTCAAAACAAAAAGTAACCTGTGAGTGCTGATTTTCTTTTAAGTTGTACAGGCAGCTCATTGTTACACAAGTGACACCAATAAACATAATTAAGATGCTCTGTTACATTTTATGCACCTACACCTTGCATAAAGACTCATGTACCAAATTCTGATCTCACCTCATAAGTGCTTTCCAAGTTATCTTCCACTGTAACAGTAGAGAGCATTTTCTTGGCTGGAGGAAAGTCATTCTCTTCAAGATCAGCAGCTGACCTTTTCTGAGTTGTCTGTAAATTTGGGACAACCTCTACTGATGCAGTCTCTAGTTGTTCAGTTTCCATACTGCTGTTTAAAGGTGCAGTAAATTCATCAGCTGCAGTTATCGAGGATCCAATACTGTATACATAAGTCATTACTGTGACTGTACAAAAGCCCAACTTTACTTTGCATGACATTTCTGTATGAAAATTACACATGGATCTGTGTGATACTCTTTCTTGCTTTATATCTAATATTAATTTCAAATGTACTATTTTTACTACTGAGAAACATTTTTCTGTGTTATTTTGAGTTAGAGAATTAAGTTTTTCTAGTCATAATTCAATCTATTTACTTCTAGAAACTGTTCTATTTGAATTGTACTTGGTATTTTAATAAAATATAAAAATAAGATTAACTGCCCTAGGAGATCCTACAATACAGTATTATTTATACATATAGTTGAATCGTTACCCCCACGCTCCCACCCTGTCTTCCACTCCCCAGTATGGTCTCAAAAGACAGCAAGTCATCTAGGGGAGCAGTGGACTAGGGAGACAGGGTGAAGGGAATAGTGAGACAGAAGATATATCCTAACTCTGCCTATTAGCAATTCTGTCTACTAACAGTAGTTCCACAGGAGTTAGAATTCTTAACATTTTGTAGACAAAATTCATAGTGTTGCCAGAATTCATAGTGTAGCAAACAGTCACCCAAAGACCTATCCTTTTAATAACTCAGGGAATTACATCAACATTTCATGTTACATGGCAAGGTATCCACAACGATGTGGAACTGCATCACACCCCTAGCTGTGATCTGAGGACTTACATTAATATAGCAATAGTGTTTTTTACAACTTTGCAACACTTCTTATTCTTCAGAATGCCTTCTTTTGATGTTGGGTTTTTCCTCCTGAACTGACTGTGAGATTAAACTGTAATGCTGAAATTGCAATTATGTTATATTGCATTGAGGACTACTACTTGCAAAAGAAAATCAATCCCTTTGTATTGCAGCTCTGCAAACCAGTTATTATTCGGTTGAGTAATTAATTTGTTTGCTTTTTCAGCTCTTCTGCCCTTTGAACACCGCACAAACTCAAGAGAATATCTGAATTTATGTCCATGGTTTATTGTGTTCTCCAGAGCATTAAAAACTAAAAATCTACACTGAAAATCTGGAAGAGCAATTACTAAATATCTACCTTACAAAACTGTTACAGCAGTATAAAAGTGTGAACATGAATAGATATTTCATTTCAATTACTTTTCATTGGAAGTATCCATGGCAGAATAGATTCAGACTGGACAAATGGTTTTTGCTAAAAGGGAAGACTTGCTCTAAAGGGTAAATCAGAATTGACACCAGAATCCCAGCTAACTAAAACACTAACTTCAAACTACTGATGAAATCTTTCTTAGATCTGATAAGAGACCTTTTCACTTCCTTTTCTCTGCCAAAATTATTTCCTTTTGCCTTTCTTCTTTTGAGAAGTTCTAATCTGTAATGCACATTTAGGGAACAAACAAGGTTCACAAAAAATACTTCACTTTACTCAAGAATAAAGCATTTACCTCTCCACTTCAGTCACACTTGTTTTCCTTGCATTTGTTGGGCTGATAAGTATTGGGGCTGGTAGTAATGGTTCTGAAGTTTGTTCCAGCAAAACAGATGCATCAAATTCTTTTGAATCAGCTGGGATTTCCACCAACGTTAAAATGAATGCATGTTCCTCCTCTGGATATCTCTGATCATTGTTCACTATTATCATTTTTTTCAGGGAAATAAAGAAATAATAAAAATCTGTTACTCAAGTTTGAAATTACACTGTTCTCTTCATGCCCTCCCTACCCCGAGTAATGTTTTAGGCACTGATTTCTTCACAGAAAAAGGCAGTGGGGATATTCTATAGACAATTCTTTTTAGAGGAGAAGATGTAGTCACCCCCTGGAGACTATTCATTGCAGTGGAATCCTGATTACTGTTCAGAATGAAGAATATTAAAAATGCCTAGTAGGAATGGAGCTTTTTTAATGGGTGTTCTGGCATTAAAGAACAGTTTGCAGTTTAATTAAACTTGTGTAATGAAGATCAAGTGGTCCTTTGTCTTTAATTGCAACTGTCAGGTATTGTTACTTTTTTAAATGGCAGGAGTCTGCTATTTTGATGGTAAACAAGGCTTTTCCCCCTTACTTCAGGCTTGCAGAAGAGACCTGAGAAGTATAGTCTTGAATTTAACAAATGAAGAATGTAAGTGATTTAGTCAACAGATGGACATTAAAAGATAACCACCAAGTGCCACCATTAGCATGAATTTAAGGTGAGAACATTTGTAAAGTTTTCGAAAGATAGAAAATAGTGCTGCACCATTGCTTAACACAGATTCCATTCTTGACTTAAAGCTGCTGTTATTTCAACCTCAACTCAGCTTTGGTTCTTCATCTAATTAAATATGATTTAAGATGCTCTGTCACAAGATGAATAACAATAGATGTCCAAGAAGTATTAGCCCCATCTTTCACACATGCTCAGGAGTTAAAAGTTCAGACTGCGGTTTCTATGTAAAGTATGTGTTCTGGGCTTTTGACGCAGTGATTTTCCCATACCTCAGACAAGTATTGGTTCCAAAACAGCTCCATCTCAATTTGGTTTAGGGAAAAGAAGCTATTAACTTCATTTCTTTCATTACATGTAATCAGTTATGCATTAATCTGCTGACTCACTACAGCTAAAACGGGGAAAGTCTGGTTGCCATCTTCTTTTTTCTTCCCCAATTCTTCTTCCTCCCCTGTTCCAGACCTGTACAGTCCATCCCTTGTACTCACACAACTCTTACACTTGGCAACTCTTTAGCTCACTAAACCAGTGGAAAACTACACAGGTTCTCTCACTCTGTGACATCCACCTTTTGATGGACAAGTGAGTCAGAGGCTCATAAAGCCTCTAACAACTGCTAAACCTAGCACAAGTTAAGCAGCAGCAGCTCACAGCAGGGAGTAGAGAGCAAGAAGTTTTTCTTTCACTGATATTTAAACTTAACGAAATGCTATTCAAAAAGTTCTCAACTTTGGTTTGTATCAACAAAATTTAGGAAGAGGCTCAGGAGGGGAATGCACTGTACTATGGGTCACTGTTTTTGTTAATGAAATAAATTTTTTAATCATGTAAATGAGAATGGTTTTGGTTTTGTTTTTTTCTTCTTTGTGTAATCACAAGGTACACCATCGTTGGCTTTTGCTAGCTTAGCAAATTAGAATATTAGAACATTATACCTGAAGCCTCTTCTGTTCTGCTTATCCATTGTTGTTGATCATCCTGAGCACAAGCTTCATTCTAGAAATAACACAGTTGAAATAAATTGTTAATAAACCTGAGAAATAACTCTAGAAAACAGGAAAGAAACAAAGCATGTCAAATGCTGAAGAGCCAAAATAGCTAATGACATCATCATAATTACATTTGTCAGTTTTTACTTCTAGCTATGCTATGTTGAAGGATATTAGCCTTACAAGAACAAGAGACACTTGGGCAATATAAAAATTTATATGCAGCTCATTGTCTGTATTGATGGTTTGTCAAAAAGAATTTATACTTCCTACAGCACAACTCTGTCAGAGATGACTCACACAATAAATTGCTCAGTGGCACTCAGAAAACAAATGCCACCAATCATTACAAAACCACTGAGTGCCAAAGAAAAACACCAAAGCTCTGCAACTAATCCATCCCTTCCTTTTTATGGCATACACCTTTACTAAAACCAGGTATACTCTACTGCAAGTAACCTCTTCTAACACTCTCTGCCAATCCTGTACAACCCAAATCATTCTTGTACCTTTTCCTACCATAAGATCACCTTGACACATCAACAGGTTGCACTGAATGAATACAAGTCCAAGGTAACTTCTTCCATTAAAACTCTTTAAAAAATTGCCCAAAAATTTGCTAGCATTTATTTATCCCTTATTGCTGAAATGCTATAACTGAGGCTTGCAAAGATTAAGGTTGGCCAAAAAATTAAGTTCGTTTATACCTTTGTAAAAAAAGAAAGTTGAATTCACCAGCTGTCTTCAAAATGTACCAGGTCTTTAAAATGGGAGAGCACATTTTCATGGAAAATCTCTTCCTCTACAGTATTTCAGAAACTGCACACTTCTAGACTGTAATTATATGGAGTTCTTTACCTGAGTAAGCTTGATTGTGCACATTTCGTTCTCAGAAGGATAAGGATTTTGCTCAGGAAGTCTATCCACAGAACTCTGATTTGGACAATTCTCTAGTCCAAGATGAGATTTTTCAGGTGTTGGTGATGTAGTTTGTAATTCTCCTGATTTTCCATGAGCATCTCTCATCTCTTTTTCTGTTCTGTAAGGTATGTATCTAGTTAATTTGAGAACAGTTTGAGATGGTCTGTGCATGGACTAAATTCTGTACAATTACATACTTAATATGAAGCTCATGAAGCTCCAATTATGAAGCTCATGTAGTTACAGAGAAACAAATCACCTGTTTAAATACTAGATCATTCTACTGATGAGAATGCATAATGCTCAAACAAGTCAAATAAACTATTTCAGGAAAAAGCCTCCCTAACATCACTAATTCAGATCTTATTAGAAAAAGCATGACCAAGCAGGAAGTCTTACAAGCTCATTAACATTTCTAAAATGATCAACTCCTTAACATTTCCTTTCAGATGCAGTTTCATGGGAGACAATCAAGCAGCAAAGTGATTACTAAGTTCTGAAACAGCAAACAGAAGTTAATGTTTTTGCCTCTAAGATCTGTAGGACAAGAGAGAAAACCCTTAAAGTAACAGTCTAACCTGCACACTTAAGTGCATAAACATACACAATATATGTAAGAACAGTTTCCATCACAGACACATACTATATATGCACTTCAGCTGCACATTTTTAAGAGACTTCAGGAATAAAGCTAATATCCACTGATGATTCCTCCTACCTCTCAATTTTATCTGCTTGCTTGTTAAGTTCCATACTTTTAGTTGCAAAGTCATGAAAAATTGAAGAATCATCTGTAGCTGGTCTGACCTGTTCTAGTTCCACCTTCTGCATTTCTGCAGTACCTCTCAGGCTTGTAGACTCTTAAGATACATAAGGATGGAAATTCAGTTAGTATTTTTTTGTGTGCGCATGTGTGTGTATACATACATATATATGCACATATATACATTTATATTTATATATATAAGCTTTTGCATATTAAAATGTGTGTATATATATATATATAGATGTGTACATATAAACACACTACAAAATTATTAACCCCAGGATAAAAAGTAGGCTTACCACTTTGAATTTGCTCTGGTTGTTCCACAAGTATATTTGTAGTAACTGACTCCTGAATTATGTTGTCACTGGATGTCAATACGCCAAAGGCTGGCTCAGGCTCCAACAGCCCACCTCTTTTCAGTCTCACCCTACTCACCGTAGGCAAAGAGCTATCACTGCAAGGTAAAAGGAAAAACGCCATCAATACAGTTCTTGATTTTTGACAGTTAGTGCAGAGAAGAGATGAGAAATGGAGTAGGTAAGACAAAAAAGAGCTGAAATACAGGCTGCAGAGGAGACAGAAGACTATTTGGCAAAACAGAAAAGAAAGAGTGTCTGGGAACTGGAAAAGACAGGTATATTGTCAACTAGGATACTCCCTACCTACAGAAAAAAAACCCAAGTAATTGAGATATTTAAAAAACATGAAAAGATCAGAAACGTAACACCAATCAGATGGTAGAAATTTCTGGTTATAACATAATAAAAATACCACTGGATTTAAAATAATTTATCTCTGAATATAATTTTCAGAGGAGTATAGTCTGATAATTTGTCACAGCAACCAACAAGTTAAACAGTCCTTTAAATAGTACATGATCACCAGGAGATTTTTTTTTTTTGGAAAAGAGGTTCCATCAAGCTGATTCAACATTCACAAATGCTTGAGCAAAGTTAAAAACCAAAAGCATTAAAAATCCCATAATGATAGAAGATAAACCAGCTCCTTGCCATCTCTGCGCCAAATCCTTGATGAACATCCCACAGCAGCAGTGACACATAAGCAATTTCCCTTGGCCTGATTAGCTTACTTTGAGAAAATTAGCTTGGTAATTAACCAAGATCCATACCAACTAAGTTTGAATATTCTTTTCTCCCCACCACAGTAAACTTGACTTCAGGAGTAAAGAACAGATTGTACATCCCAATGTTTCACAAATGTTGCAAGAAAGAGACAAGAAGGGTTTTTCAGATTACATACTGAATTACATAAACTGAGAAACCTTTGCTAAAGCAAGGCTGTTTGCAATTCAATAAAAATAAACCTAGCAGAAGTAAGCAATGTCAGAAGACTTCTCTCCCTAAAGAAAATAAGTAGTAATTTAACCTGGTATCTGTAGCATTTTTCTCAAAGTATTCTTTGTCATCTGTTCTTGTGCCAGTTCTCCGATTCTCTATGTTAATGTTGCTTTCATCCTCAAAAGGGACCAATTCCTTGGTAGAAGTGTCTGAAGAAAGTAAATGCTGACTAGAAATTCTATCTTGTCTGGAGCAGGAAGAGCTACTGGCCGCATCCAACTCATCTTGACTGGGTAACACGTGTGTTTGTTCTGGTTAGAATAAGAAATAGAGCAGAAAAGTATAATTTAAAAGACTCAGGTTTGGCACATACATAAAGCCATTTCACAGCTCCTGAACATCAAATCTTGTTTAACAAAGTCTGCATTCTCCAAAGATGCAAATTCAAATCCCAGGTAAATACAGTCCTAAAGCCACACTTTCGACAGTAATAAGGCAGAAACTAGCATTCAACCAATGAAAACAGATCAATTTTAAATAGAAGACTATAGAAAAAGATGAGACTAAACTCAGCTAATTTCAGGTTGTAGCTAGTTAGCCAGAATAAACAATCTTTCAGGTTAAAGGCCTGAAAAGGTGACTGATAGGTATGGTCACTGAAGCCTGATTCCTTTCTTTTGTCCAATTTACATGACCAGCTTAATTCAAACATGTTCTTCCTAAACCAGGTCTCAGAAACACTTTTCTAGCAAGGTGCCTACCTTTTCCAGCCAAGCTGCATTGCCTAGTCTCAATATGTATTACATTTTAGCAGGCTAAAAGCCTCTTGACCTTGCTATGCAGCAACACATGGAAGAGCTCTGTCCCTTTGTAGTTGGACTCAAAGTTCAAGCAAGGGTTTGTCCCATAAATCAGATCATACCTTCAGTGTTTGTTTTTAACTGGAACATTGGATCACCCATTGCAAGTAAAGTCATAGCAGCTTCAGTACTTCCATCGTTAATTCCTGCAAAGTTGTTCATACATGTTAAAAGTCACAAGCACATTAATCACAAATCCATTTACCTGTTTGATGCCATCATCAATATAATGAAGCATGTAGTTTTTTGAACTGTTGCCATTCATGGATCAAGATGCTTGGAAAGAGGCAGCAATTCTCATCCACTAAATTAGAACTATTATAAAAAACCTGATCAGCAGCATTATTCCCTTTAACGGTGTACTGAGTACACATGGTAAGATGTTGGCAGCATGGGGGCTGCTCTGGATACAGCTGGTTCCAACTGACCCCATCACAAGACACAACCAAGCCTGCCAGCCAAGACAGTGGCACATTTGGGAAACGTATTTCAGAAAGCAGAAAATGTTGCACAGCAGTGAAAAGTGAGGGGAAAAGTGTCAGCAACAACTCTGAATAAATCTTGTGGTTTAAGCCCAGGAGGTAACGTAGCACCATGCAGCCACTCACTCACCCACCTACTCCCTTCCCCTGCCCTCCTCCTCCCCTCCCTCTGGACAGGATGGGAAGGAGAATCAAAAGAATGCAAAACCCACGGCTTGAGATAAGCACAGGCCTGTAACTAAAGTAAAATATGAAACTACTGCTGCTACTACTGATAATAAGGGAAATAACAAGGGGAGGGAATATAAAACTAAAAAAGGAAAGGAAAAAATACCATAATAATTTGATGCACAATACAATTGCTCACCACCCACTGACCCAATTCAAGCAGCGATCTGGGCCTTCTGAGTGACTCTCCCTGGTTTATATATACTGGGCATGACGTGCTGTGGCATGGAATACTCCTTTGGCTAGTTTGGGTCAGGTGTCCTGTTTCTGCTCCCTCCCGGCTTTTTGTGCTCCCCCTCACTAGTAGAGCATGAGACTGAAAAGTCCTTGATCAGGGTAAGCATTGCTCAGCAATAATAAAACACTGGTGTGTTACATTGTTCTCAGACTGAAGCCACAACACAGCCCTGTGCCAGCTACTAGGAAGGAGAAAAATGACTGTTACAGCTGAACCCAGGACAATAAGGAAAGCGGCAGACAGGGTACTCCATGTGTGGGAACAGAGATCCTGCTGCAACCTGTGGAGGATACCTTGATGGAACAGGTAGTTACTCCCTGAAGCAACTGCATCCTACAAAGGACCCACAATGGAGCAGACTTATCCAGAAGGAGTCTACGCTGTAGCAAGGACCCCACACTGGCGCAGGGGAAGAGCATGAGGAGGAAGAAGCAGCAGAGATATTTAGGAACTGACTGCAAACCTCATTCCCTTTTGCCCAGCACTTCTTGGGGGAAAAGAGGCAAAAGATGTGAAGTTAAGCCTAAGAAGGCAGGAAGAGAAAGCTGATTTTCAGTTTTGATCTGTTTCTCATCATCTTATTCTGTTTGGCAACAGATTAAATTAGTTTTCCCCAAGTTGAGTCATTTTGTAAGTGGTCTTCATGTCTTTATCTCAACCCAAGAGATTTTTCATTTTATTTTTCTCCCCTCATCCTGCTAAGGAAAAGGAGTGGAAATCAGCTGGGTGGGAATAAGCAACAGTTTAATGACAGAAATCCCTAACCTGTGGTGTTGATCCATATCCCAGTTTAGACTCCCAGGTCCTAATTCGCTATCCAGAGCACATCTGTTTGCCTACCACTAACTCAAAAAACACATTTCCATCCTCTGTAGCTATTGTACTGAAATAAATTGAAAGAACAAAGTAGGCTTCCCCTCCCTTTCAAGTAAGACACTAGGTATGCTCAGTCTCCAGTGGAATCTAGCAAGATGTATTGAGATGTATTTAAAATGTAAAAGCTATTCTTAAAATCAGTAGATCCATAAGAGTTTGGAAAATCCCACATGGAAAGAATATTTGCTTCTGGAAGACTGTGAACACAGAGATCACAGTCTTCATGCTATTTTACAGATTTAGGATATTAAGGTCAGAGACCACAGAGATGACAAAGCTACAAATCTGCCCAATCTTTGTCTTAATCAGTCACACATCAAGCAAGTGGCAAGTAAGCAACTTGTGGACAACTACTGCAGCACAAGAAAGAGGAAGATGGGATACACAAAAGGCAATTCTGACCCTAGGAAACACAGCTTGGCAACACTTGGTCCCCCTACTTGACAGAGAACAGCAAGAAAATAGTTTAAATCTTCTCCAAAACATAAAAACATACAGTATCTCATGGGCAGGTTTTTTTAATAAGATATATAAACGTGAAAACTTCCAGCAAGAATAACTACATATTGGTAACAAGTTAATGGGAAAGATATTAACAATATTGTTTCATATCTACCTTTGTCCATCTCTGGATTTTCATGTATGGTTGTTTCCTTAAATAAAAGAAAAACAGTATCAAAGTTCTAGGTAAGATGAATGTACAATTTTAATTCAATTACACACTTAAATTACAGGCAAATTCTGTTCAAAGTGTACCCTGGCTTTGAATGGGTATTTTAAAGGCTAACAATATTCACTTACATAGTTTTTACAAAGCTATGTCCTTATATCTGTACATGACAGGCAACAGTCTATTAAGCTATACCGTTACAAGCAGAGATGGCAATCAGGCACAGGCACTTTCTATGTACTCGGAAACAACAACAAGAACAAAACAACCCACATTCTTACTGCCATTGACGTGCTTACTTTTTCCTCCCTCTGTACCACTTGATCAACAGATGCACGGGAGAGACTTTCAGCATCAGCAGCCACTTGCACATCTGGTATATTCACAGGTATTTCCAGCTGTAAAAATAATTTTAAAAATATTTCAGTTCTTCAGCCCCAAAAGAAAATCTGTCAAATGCAAGGGTTTTTACAAACCACATATAATTAGTAGATCTTAAACATTTAGTGGGATCCTTCCCAAAAATGAAGTCTTACACTACATACTTTCTGATTTAAGAAAGCAGCATTTGTATGAACTGCAGACAGTGCTGCTTGTAAGTAATTGGAAACATCAGATAACCTAAGACTTTGGGTTAAGTTGTTTATTATTCCACCAAACTAAACTATGCAGCTGAGATCTTCCATGATGGCTGTTTACTTCAAATGAGTTTTGCTAGTTTTCACACTTTCCTGTTTTTTAAGTCTTCAGGAAGCTAAAAACAGCTCAGCCTTTTTCCAAAGACAGATTAGGGAATACACACCTCCCTATTCCCCAGCACCACCCCCATTACTTTAGCTATTTATTTTTTAATTCTTCTCCTTTAACACTGCCTTTCCACTGAGAGCTTTAGATATTTGGTATTTTCAGACACAAGGAACTAAAATTTGCCATAAACGTTGCAGTATTTCTAGTGAGGTTCTTATGAAAAACACTGCTCAATCTGAATAGCTTTAAAAGGCTTGCACTTTTTATAGATGCTTTCCAATGATCTATTTAAACTTGACAACAGCTGAGTTCTCAGGTATCTAACCATATTCCTTCCTAACTAGAACTCACGGTTCCTTGTTAAATCAGGAAACACATGTAATATATATTCTACATCTCTGAAATGAAGGGATTCAGCAAAACTTTCTATGCAGGAACTTTGCTGTCCATTACGTTCTAGAGTCACCCTTGGTGGTTTGACTGAGCTTTAAATTTTTTTACTCTTTCATCCAGAGAAAGAAACAGTGTGATAAATTCACTAGACAAAGATAAAACAAATGAAATAAAAAAATCAAGATTTCAATGAGAGGAAGATGACTCTTCCTCTTGTAAGCAAAAAGAACCGGAGTGAGTGAAAAGCAGTGATGAAAGCCTGAGGCATGAACTGAACAGGTCAGATAAACAGACTGGGAGAAAAGCAAAAAGAAAAAAAAAACAACAAACCAACCAACCAAACAAAAAACAAACAAACAAACAAAACAAACAAAACCCTCCCCCCAAAAAAAACCCAAAAAAAGCTGTGGAGACACATCACTGAGGTAAGACAGGCCAGAATGGCCAAAAAATGCAAAGATAGGGAAAAAGAGCAGACAAACATCTAAACCTCTGAATGCAGTTGCTTTCAAGGGACTTAAGACTTCAATAGTTCCCCAATAACAAGAAGTATGCCAATTCCTCTCTAGTGACTAGTCTTAGTAGATGCGATACCAAGTCTTTCTACAGTCTAACAATCTTGAGTTCTACTCTAGTCTAACAGCATAATTAAAACATGGGCCTGCACTCTAGGCTTAAAGTTTCCAATTCTGCAGACTGTCCACAAAGAATAAAAACTTTCAAAAACTGGACCTCAGACTGATGTATTATTCTGTTCAAAACCATGTGCCAGGTAACATCCCTGCTACTCTCAGTGCCATTGTTAACAACTTGAACTAAACTGGGATAAACCCCAATTTTTATGAGATTGTGTTACAATAAAAGCTTTTTAAACAATCAAAACAAAAGTACATATGCAGAACACAGCTACATGATACCTCCTCCATGGTTTCCTCTATCTGAGTAGGAACAGGTTTTGGAGATCGAAGACCTTTAGGAACAAACACTGGAGCTTTGTTTACTTCTTCTGGTGCAAAGCATTCATCTTCATCATCAGGCTCAAAGTCATCAGCCTCCTCCTCCTCTTCCTCTTGAGAAGCCCGGAGGGTCACCAAGGTTATCTTTGAACTCCTGTGCTCCTTACCAGATTTCTTTCTATGTACAGTTTTCAAACTTTTGCCTCTAGTAACACTCAGTTTAACTTCTTGCCTTTGATTCCCCTTCTCACTGCAATCAGCCTCATATTCAGAAGAAGAAGAGGCAGTAGTTCTTAGCTCCGAGACGTGTTTAGGCTGCACTATCTGTTTTGATGGCCTCCTGGACTGCCTTCTGAAGGAAAGGACAAAAGCATGTTTAAAAAACAACAATGTCCAACACATTCCAAACAAAGGGGTACTACAAATAAAAACAAACTCAACAGATAAAAAAAGGATCACTGTGACCAACAATACAATCTATTTACTTCCTAATGTAAAGTGACAAAAATGCATCCACATACCATTTAATCAGAAATCCTAATTTCTTTATGTAAGCAAAAACTACTGATTATCAATCGGTATTAAGCAGTTTCGGAGCTTTGGAAAGCTGCACAGTTAAATTTACAAGATACAGAATTCTTTGATTAGAAAAGCATGAATTCATTTGCATTCTGAGGGAAGTGTAAGTCAAATGGTTTTATCTCATGGGAACGTTTCCAGTTCTCTTTTGCTAAAGCTATACTAGGAGTCTCAAACTGTCACATTTCAGTTGATCAGACTATGTCTAGAAACAAAACCTGTTAGATAACTAATTATTTGCTCCAGTTTCTCACACAGCAATCTTGTCCCTCATCAGTTACTGTTTCCGTCCTTAAAATGATGGGCACCACCACTTTGAGCACCAAAAGTAATTCCAAACGTTCCCCAAAACAACATCCTCCTTCGTAAACTGTTGTGGAGAGGAAACAAATAGCAGCAGAGGATATTTTCACAGACTTTGTTAAGACTAATCCCACAACCCCTGTGCCCCCAGTACTAGTACTACAATGTCTTCCACTTCAAAATCAGTAATTCCTATTGAAACCAAAGGTGAACCTGGTATGGGCTGGCAGGAGTGCTGGCTGAGTCCATTTTGTAAGAGTGCAGGCAGGATAAGAGACAAAGGAAAATCTGCATGCATCTGGTAGACCTCAGATGAAAGACAATGACTGACATCCTGCATGCACTCGTGTAACACAATGCAAAAAAATGGCTAATAATTACATTTTGAAAATAAAAGCCAAAACCACTAAATTGAGCTTACAAGCAAAAATTAGTTGTTTTACCTTGTGAGATTGTCTGATTTTTTTTGTCTTGAGGCAGAAAGCTGAGAATCTTCTTGTTCTACTTGACTCTCACTCTCTGATGGTATCTTTGGAAACTGGAGTCTACTATCCTGCCTCATTCTCTTACAAGGTGCTTCTCCAGCAGAGTCTGTAAAACCGTGTTTTCTTGTAGTCTCCGAGATGGATGCAGCTTCCACTATGTTACTAGATTTTAGCTGGATGGAGGAGACAATTACTACCATATTAAGTGCCAAACTTGTTAAACTGTTTTTGAGGCCGAAAAGATTAAAAGAAATAAATTTAAGGTTCTTGAAAACATGTCCAGCTGTCATCTCTGACAGCTTAGGACATTTTTCCCCATTTTCTAAAATCTTGGGCTCTATAGCAGAAGCATCATTAGATAGTATTATATATAATGTCAGTGCTGTGGTTTGTTTACAGATCAAGGCCATGCTCAGCTTCTTAAGAGTAGCAACTCTTCAGAAGGTGGAAAGATGAATAATTTTCTAAAACTACCTATTAAAGAAAAATCTGAAGGAAAGAAAAAAGTATTTTCTGCCCTAGGAACAAATTAGGAAGAACAAACTACAAGTTTTCAGAATGGCATTTAAATATTAATCAAAACACCACACAGAAACATATTCCAGGATACAAAAATCATCAGCAAGCACAGTCCTGCCGATTATGGCTACTGGGCTAAAATACTATGTTATCTGTAAGATTTTAGTCATCCATCTAGAAAATAAGGAACACCAGATAAACTTGATTAAAGTACTGCAACGTTAGACAAAGAAGGAACTAATCTGGGCTAGGATAGACCTGTTGAGCAAATTTAAGCAGAAGAAGATCTGAACTTTGTTTACATATACTTCAGCTTGTAAATATATGGATTTTAAGTAGTATCTGATGTTAGAGAGCTGTCTTAATTTCCATGTTCAATTAATAACAGATATTAAATTAACTGGTAACAGTGTGGGCATGTATTTATGATAATGCAGACTTCTGACTATATAAACTGTAAAACTGAGGACAACAGCGTACATTAAATGTTTCCACAGTTTTTCAGATTCTAAGTCCACTTATTCAGCATCATTTCCAATAGTGAATAAAAAAAGGAAAAAAAAAGGATCACATTAAACTTTCCCAGTCATACACTGGATTTCTGCACTGCCCATGATTCTTAGAACTTAAACACAAGAATTGAGAGAGATATTGGTTCAAAACACAAGATCAACACTTACCACTGATACACTTGGTTTTTCTAAAACCAAACATCCTTCTGCATTTCTGTTAACAGAGCTGTCCTCTTCTCTGCTTTCACTTTCTTCAGGATAACCCCTTTTTCTAGTAACACTCATTAGGTTTGGCCTTGAGCACCAAGGGGATTCATTCACTTGATACAAAGGTTTTGCATCATTCTGTTTACTTTCTTCTCCAGAACTTAGTTTATTGTTGGACCTACAAAAATATTTTTCAAATTTTAATTCTCAGGAACTACAAAACACACTCTACAAGCTCGGCTTGCTACCAAATATTAGTACTTTCACCTAAACATGAACTTGGGTTCATTTTTACAGCTTTCATTTGTTTAGTTGGTGAAGGAAAAAAAAAAAAGAAAAAAGGGAGAAAAAAATCCATGTCAAAAGTGGGATTTTCTACAGTACTGGGCCTTTCTGATTATTTTTGGAAAATTCTTTTTGAAGCAGAACAAC